>JACEIK010005326.1:66944-103735 GCA_018107945.1 Datura stramonium
GTCTAAGCATGGACACGTGAAACACTGGATGAATAGTGGACAATCTCGGAGGTAAGGCAAGTCTATACGCCACCAACCCGATCAGATCCAAAATCTCATAAGGACCAATATCTCTAGGACTTAACTTACCTTTCTGGCCAAATCTCATCACTCCTTTAATAGGGGAAACTTTTAGAAAGACTTTCTCACCCATCATGAACTCCATATCACAGACTTTCTTATTTGCATAGGACTTTTGTCTACTTTGTGCTGTCTTAAGTCGTTCTCGTATCAATGCAACTTTCTCCAAAGCTTGTTGAACTAAATCTGGACCTAATAATTGTGCTTCACCAGGTTCAAACTATCCAACTGGCGAAAGACACTTGAGACCATATAGAGCCTCAAACAACGTCATCTATATACTCGATTAGTAGCTGTTATTATAAGAAAACTCCGCCAAAGGCAATTGATCATCCCAATGGCCACCAAAATCGATCGCACAAGCCCTAAGCATGTCCTCCAAGGTCTGAGTTATCCGTTCATACTGTCTGTCAGTTTGCGAATGAAAAGTTGTACTTAACTCGACTTGCGAACCCAATGACTTCTGAAAAGACTTCCAAAACTCAACAGTGAATTGTGC
The DNA here is from genome assembly GCA_018107945.1 of Datura stramonium. NCBI lineage: Eukaryota > Viridiplantae > Streptophyta > Magnoliopsida > Solanales > Solanaceae > Datura > Datura stramonium. The sequence goes on from JACEIK010005326.1 coordinate 67,564, forward strand.
ACCTCGACAAGATATTATTGAAATAGGCACACCATGAAGCCGATCTAGCTCATGAAAGTAAGTATCTGCTAACTGCTTCGCGGTATGAGTAACCCGTACTGGAATGAAATGTGCTGACTTTCTGAGTTTGTCCACAATCACCCAAACGAAGTTGTGTTTCTTGAAAATACTTGGCAACCCAACAACAAAATCCATAGTAATTCTCTCCCACTTCCACTCTGGTATAATAAAGTTTTGCATTTCTCCCCTAGTTTTTTGATGTTCATACTTGAGTTGTTGACAATTTAAGCAACTAGTCACATGCTTCAAAATATCAGCCTTCATACCCTTCCACCAGTACAATCTACGCAATTCTTGATACATTTTTTTAGAACCTCGGTGAATGGAGTGTCGTGGACTATGAGCCTCTACAAGAATCAGCTGTTTCACATCACCCACAATGGGAATACACAATCTACCATGTCGACGAAGCATGCCTTCGTCATCAATAGAGAATGACTTAACGCCCTCATCCTGCACTCAATATCATAGTACAGAAAGGTAGTGATCTTCATATTGGTGAGTCTTGAGTTGTACAACTAAGGACGATTGTACCACCATACCCGCTAGTAACTTGCCCGGCACTGTATGATCAATTCAAAATCCCTAATTGGCCAATGCCTGAATATCCATAACTGTAGGTCTTTTTTTAACAGTGAACCAGGCCAAACTACCCATGACTTTCTACTCAAGGCGTCTGCCACCACATTCGCCTTCCTAGGGTGATAAAAAATGGTAAGATAATAATCTTTAAGTAACTCTAACCATCATTCTTGTCTCAAATTCAAATATTTTTTCTTGAATACGTAATTTAGACTCTTATGATCAGTATAGATTTCACATGGCTCACCATAAAGATAGTGATGCCACAACTTTAGTGCAAATACCACTGCGGCTAATTCCAAGTCGTGAGTCAGATAATTCTTCTCATAAATCTTTAGTTGTCGAGACGCATATGCCACCACTTTACCATTCTGCATTAAGACACAACCCAATCCGAATCGAGACACATCACAATAAATGGTGAAACCACCCTCCATTGCAGGTAACATCAAAATCGGAGTCATAGTCAACGCGGTCTTTAATTTCTGAAAACCTTCTTCACATCCATCAGGCCATTGGAATACTACACCTTTCTGAGTTAAACGTGTCAATGGAGCGGCTATATTTAAGAAGCCCTCTACAAACCTTCTGTAATATCCAGCCAGTCCTAAGAAGCTGCATATCTCTGTAGGAGTATTAGGTTGAGGTCAATCTCGAACTGCTTCAATCTTCCTTGGATCAACTTGGATTCCATCCCGTGACACTACGTGTACCAAAAAGGAAAAACCAGAACTCACATTTTGAGAACTTGGCATAAAACTTTCATTTTCTAAGTGTTTGTAGCACAACTCTCAGGTGTTGTTCATGTTTTGCCTCACTCCGAGAGTAGACCAGAATGTCATCAATGAACACAATCACAAAATGGTCTAAGTATGGATTAAATACCCTATTCATGAGGTCCATAAATGCTGCAGGTGCATTATCAACTCGAAAGACATCACCAAAAATTCAAAGTGCCCATATCTGGTCTATAAAGCTATCTTAGAGATATCCTCGGTCTTGATTCTCAGCTGATGGTAACCTAATCTCAAGTCAATCTTGAAAAATTGAGTAGCACCCTGTAGCTAATTGAATAAATCATCAATAATAGGAAACATATATTTATTCTTGATCGTCGTCTTATTCAACTGTCTGTAGTCAATGCATATTCTCATTGTACCATCTTTCTTTTTCACAAATAACATAGGTGCACTCCAAGGCGATACACTAGGATTGATGAACCCCTTATCAAGAAGATCTTGGAGTTGAACCTTCAGTTCTCTCATCTTAGCTGGAGCCATACGGTATGGAGGAATAGAAATAGGTCGAGCTCTTGGGACTAAATTAATGTTGAACTCAATTTCTCTTATTGGGGGAAGCCCAGGAAAATCTTCTAGAAATACATCAACAAATTCTCGAATAATAGGAACACTGTCAATAGTAGAATCCTCTACTTGAGTATCATGAATGGTAGAAATAAAACTGAAAAACCCATGATTAATCATTCGATGTGCCTTTACATAAGATATTATCTTTTCTTGACCTAGTCAAGCCTTTCCACACTAATGGTAGTTCTCCAGGAAAATTAAAACGTATAAGATTAGCATAGCAATCAACTAAAGCATAACATGATGACAACCAATCCATACCCATAATCACATCAAAGTAAGACATGGGTAACTCTAGCAGATCAACTACGGTGTCCCTACCCTGAACAGATATTACGTAGTCTCTATAAACTCTATCCACTTCCAAAGTCTCACCCACTGGGGTCATAACCATATATGGCACAATAAGAGACTCAACCCTTTGTTCTAAGAATATAAAAAAATATGGAGATACATACGAATATGTAGAACCAGGATCAATAAGAGGATGTGCCCCATGATAATTGACAATGATAATATCTGTGACTACTGCATTAGATGCCTCGATATCTTGTATGGACATAGTGAAGAATCTCGGTGGTCCCCCTGCTCCCTGAGCAACCTGTGCACCTTGTCGACCTTGTCCACGAGGACCCTATTGAGCAGACCTAGCTGGCTGAGCTTGAGCAGGTGGACTTGTAGCAATTCCCTATAGATGTGTCATAGCCTGAGTAGTACCAGAGTTCCCCTTAGGACAATATTTAGCAATATGCCCCTTTTCACCACAAGTAAAACAAGGAACAGCAACCCCATAACAATGACCACCATGATGCCTAACACAATTAGGACACTTCTGATATGAACTTGACCGATATGAGTTGTTACCCTTTCTCTACATCTATTGTTTACCCTGTCTAGATGGATTATCACCTCTCAAAGATTGTACCACTAACTCTGACTGTGTAGGCCTGGATTTCCATGATGATGGCCATTCTTGCCCCCATATGGAGCACCACTAAACCCGCCCGTGTTACATGCCCTTTTGCTTTCTCGCTCAACTCTTTCCATTTCTAAATAGGACTCACAACGGAGGGCAGTGTCAACTACTTCTGAATAGGTACCACTTCACACATCTCGGATCATAGAACTACGGTAATGATGCTCAAGTCCATCCACAAATCATCTCACCTTCTCCCTTGGGTCTTCAACTAAAAATGGAACATACCTAGATAACTCAGTGAACTTAGCCTCATACTTTGTAACTGTAATAGCTCCTTGGCGTAGGTTACTAAATTGACGTCTCATGTCACCTTGTTTGCTCAAGGGAATGAACCTGTCCTTAAAAATTTTTGAAAACTCTAACCAAGTGATACGTGGTAACCCTGCTTGTCTGCCTCTCTGAACTGAAGTCCACCATGCCTCTGTAGACCCTGAGAACAAGAAAGTGGTAAATTCCACACCTCGAGTCTCCTTCAACCCCAATGTAGTTAGTATCTTTTCACAATGATCAATGAACTTTTGAGTCTCAATAGAAGTTGGCATTGCATCGACCTCTGGTGGCTTAAGATCCATGAAATTCTTAAGATCTTGTGATTGACCAGTAGTTGCAACTGAATGAACAGTCGGCTGAGGGGTCAACTGGGGTGTCTGTGTAGTTGTAACAATCAACTGAACTTGTGTTTGCGGTTGCGAATTAGTTTGAGTAACTGGAAGTCTACCATGATTAGGCACCAATGCCTCTAACACATTCAACAACCTCATCACTACATCTGTAGGCAAGGTAACAGTAAGTACATCAACTGGAACTGTTGATAGAGCATCCTGAACAACTTGTTCCTATACTCGTTTTGGAGCAGTAACTCGGGGTTGACCCCCATTCACAATTTCAGTCTGAGGATTGGCCTGTGCCCTAGTTTGAGCCCATGTTTGATGGGCCCCTACTCGACTACCACCGGGGGTAGTACCATGCTCCGCATCCCATCCAGCTGGTGCCTTTGATTGACTAGAATATGAAGATGCACATTTCTTAGCCATCTGCGAAATAAATATTTCAAGATTAGAAGATTTATCAATTCAACACACGAATAAGAAATGAAAGAAGGGAAAACATCCTAATCGTTCGGTAGCCTCGAGGTCATAAGTATGGGCGCCTACATACCCATGAACAAGACTACTAAACAATACTCCATGACCCGGGACTTAAATCCTAAGCTCTGATACCAACTTTGTGACGTCCCAAAATCCCCCTAGATGTGACTAGCACCCGCTAACACCACCGCCAAGCGAACCTATTTTCCATAAATTTGACCTTTCTGATAAGCATTGCAATACAATATGTGCAACTCCAAACACATCAATAGTCATAAAAACGAAATTATTATACAACAAAAATCAAGTTTCAATTTATAAGAAAGCACACAACTATTTAAGTAGTGTATCTCTAGTCCAAATCCTACATTAAGACCATGGAGAATCTAATAGAGTTACATGAGTTTAATTGTCGGGCATGCAAACCCCAAGAAAAGAAAATATATATAAAGAGTAGATAAATCTGAAACGATAGCATCCATGAATCGATGCAAAGGCTCACCTCAACAACATAATCTATGTGAACGGACTCGTCAACCACTAGTCGCACCTCCTATAACAAAATCTGCATAGACATACAAGGAGTGAGCTATATATAAATATAACTCAGTAAGATCCTCGACCTACCACTTTGATACCCCTGAAACAAGTGCTAAAAAAATGCAACCACAACGAGCACAAAAATAATATGCACAATAATATATTTCGAAAATATAAAACTAAGCAAAGTACAAACAAATGTTCAACAAGATCACTATATATATATATATAGATATATATCTCAACACAACTCATACTTAGGACTTGTAAAACGGTAGTGAAAGAGAATAACCTAATATCCCGACTAGCCCTCGACAACATATGTAATGCCCCAATAGTATACTACGGCCGCAAGTACAAGGACACCTAACATGATATGGTAGCGCATCTATTCCCCTAGAAACTATATCATGGCAGTGAAGGAGGGATATCCAATGCCCCAATGCTATGGTACGAGACCACACCACACCACATATCACAATTACGAAATAATTTTCCTTAAAAAAATATTTTTCTCAAAGTAACATATATACGGTTGGTTAAAGACCACCGATTCTTCCAAGTACACGCATGGACTAGGCAGACAAAACATAACTTTTAAAACATGTTTAAAAGCAAGCACCAAAGCTTAAAGTCTCACTTACCTAAAATTTACAACTCAAACACACTTTCCAATATTTCAGAACTATGCTCTCGGGTCTCCGAATCACCTAAAACTACACAAAAATGGGTTTAGAATGGTGAAAAATCCTTCGGTACAAGTTTGCTTAATTTTTAACAAAAGTCAAATTCGCGGTCAAAGATTTGACTTAAAAAGTCAACTCTGGTCAATGGGGTAGAATTCCCCAACTATGACCACCAATAGATTCTCCTTGATGAGAGGATTCCAGAGCATTAATCAAAATCGAATTTTGATAACGTTTTCCCTTTCAAATTGATGATTTAGGTTGAAGAACTCTAGGGTTAAACATACTTAATTCTTCAAATTTTCTCCATGTTCTATCCTATAAACTTTCTTATAATCGCATAATAAACTCAACCAAAAGAGTAGGATCATTACCTTGATTCTTTGGATAAAAAATCCTTATTTTTCTCTCCCTTATTCTTCTCTTTTCTCCTCCTTTGTTCCCTCATCTTTTGCGTTTTTTTCTTTTCTTTGTTATTATTTTCTTTTCCTGATGCATTTCTGCTTTTCCAGCAAAAATAGTATTTTATTTTTCTAGTTCAATTGGGCTTTGGCCGTTATTATTATNTTATAAATTATTTTAAATTGTTATTTTTCTTTTCTTTTATTGCGTAATTACTAAATAGCCCTTTATTAAATTAGGGTTATTACAATTACCAACTCATCAGTATCAAGGAATATTATGTGTCCTGAATGTAGATTGTCTCAAGAAGAGGATCACAGCCAAAACACACACTTTCAGGTATTCTATTCACCCAGGTTCCACTAAGACATATCATGACTTGAGGGAAGTCTATTGGTGGAATGGTATGAAGAGAGACATTGCAGACTTCATGGCTAGATGCCCAAATTGTCAACATGTTAAGGTAGAGCATCAAAGGCCATGTGGTGTAGCTTAGAATATAGCAATTCACAAATGGAAGTGGGAGATGATCAATATGGATTTTATCACTGGTCTACCGAAGTCACATAGGCAACTTGACTCCATTTGGGTAATGACCAAGACGGCTTAATTCTTACTGGTTAAGACTACAAATTCAGTTGAGGACTATGCTAGATTGTATATTCAAGCGATAGTAATACTTCATGGAGCTCCACTATCCATTATAATAGATAGGGGCACACATTTACTGCCCAGTTTTGGAAATCAATTAAAAAAGGTTTGGGTTTGAAGGTGAACCTAAGTTAGCTTTTCATCCACAGACAGATGGTCAGGAAGAGAAGACTATTCAGACATTATAGGATATGTTGAGGGCATGTGTTGAATTTAAGGGAAATTAGGATGACCATTTACCTCTTATTGAGTTTGCGTATAGTAATAGTTATCACTTCAGCATTCATATGGCTCCCTATGAGGCACTCTACTGGTGGAGATGTAGATCTCTAATTAGTTGGTTAGAAGTTGGTGAAGCAGAGTTGATAGGATTACACTTAGTGCAACAAGACATGGAGAAGGTTAATATTATTCAGGAAAGGTTGAAGACTGCCCAGAGTCGTTAAAAGTCTTATGCCGATGTGAGACATAGAGACTTGGAGTTTGAGGTAGATGATTGGGTTTACCTAAAAATTTCACCCATGAAGGGTGTCATGAGATTTGGGAAGAAAAGGAAGCTTAGTCCCTGCTATACTGGTCCATATAGGATTTCAAGGAGAGTTGACAAGGCAACTTATGAGTTAGAGTTGCCAGCCGAACTAGCATCAGTCCATCTAGTTTTCCACATCTCTATTCTCAAGAAGTGTGTGAGAGACACCTTAATCATTATCCCTATGGAGAGCGTGGGAATGAAGGATAACCTGTCATATGTGGAAGTTCCAGTGGAGATTTTAGATCATTAGGCTTGTAAGATAAGGGATAAAGAAGTTGCTTCGGTGAAAGTGCTATAGAGAAATGATCTAGTTGAGGGAGATACTTGGGAAGCTGAAGCAGATATGATGACCAAGTATCCTCATCTATTCCTTACTAGTCTAGAATCATCTTGAGGTAACAGTTTCCTCTCGTAACATTCTTATCGGTTTGATGTTCCATTAGTCGATGTTGAAGTCCTTGGTATGGTTGCATATTCCGTGAATTCAGTTAAGTTCAATTAGTTACTCTTAGTTAGATCACTTATTAGTCTAGCCTAGTCTTCATTCGAGGATGAATGATCCGAAGAGGGAAATATTGTAACAACCCGCAAAAGTCCCTAAGATCAGATCCTAGATGTGATGATAGAAAAACAACTCAAAATACACCAGACCACAGAACGACTCATTTAGTGAGTTGTTAGGTCACTTAATGGTTCGTTAGGTGGAGCCGTCCCCAAACTAAGTTCTGAAACATGGCACTTTCTTCCCAATTTTAATGAGTTAGGCCACAATTTATTAGTATAAGTGACGATTCATTAAGTAGGTCATCTGACGGACTTTGAGGTGAGAATTAGAGTATGACAAACCTAGTTTCAGGGTTAACAAAAGGATCCCACAATTTATTAAGAGGGGTGATGATTTGTTATGTTGGCCATCGTCACTGATGAGTTTAATTTCGTAGATGGGAATTTAGGTTTATTTTAGTAATTTTCTATATTTTAAAAACCAAAACTAGAATATTTTGAGATTCCTAAAGTGTATATTAAAGGGTTTAATTAGACTAAACTTTTATTCCCATTTAATACAACGTAAGAATCAAGATCGTTAGCTCTCAAGTTCATCAAGCAAGCTAGAAAGTTATCTTCTTCAACTTAGGGTTTTTCAAGCTTGAGTCTAAGCTTAACTTTCTAGGTATGTAAGGCTAACCCAAGTAGGACTTTCTATTCATCTTTATTCTCTAATGTATGCAAGAATTCATTGAGATTAAAGTTAGAGTTTATACCGAAATTCTTCAATTATCTTCTTCTTTATCTATAAAATTGTCCATTATTGAGATATTCCTATTGAATTGTGTCTCTATGTTATTAATTATCATTCTTTTGATGTTTATTGATTCATAACTCTTGATTCTTGAGTTATTGATGATGGTTGGCATGTTTCTTATCTCATGAACTCTATTTCATAAAGACATGATTTTGAAAGCATTTTGATTTGAATTTAATTCCATTGTTTTCATATAGATGAGTAGATTTTTAAAAGAGTTTTCTTGAAAAGACTTTGAGAAAGAAATACAATTTTGTGCGTGATTTTTTAAAAATCTAAAGTAAAATCTTGTTTTTGAAACTCACGAGATGTTTTGAGCATAGAAGCTCACAAGTTTTCAAAGAGATGTTTAGAGTATAGAAGCTCCCAAGTTTTAAAAGAATGTTTTGAGAAAAATGCTATTCATTAAAGTAAAGAGATTTTGAGCGAAAAGCCCAACAAGAGTTTTAAACACCTATTATATCAATAGCTAAAGTGCTCTATAAAAGATGTTTTCAGTTGCCTAAGATAGGCATAAGTATATGAGCATATGTTTTTGGGAGGATTATTTATCACCGAGTTGGGTGAAGAGTTTCGATAACTCGTAAGCCCCGGAACTATGTGTCAGCGTAGGATAGAATTATGTCATTATTTTGGGTGACTTTTAAAAGATAATCCCTAGTAAGAACTTAAGCTATGGATCCATAGATTGTGATCATTCTCTTCCCTCGCTAGGTTTTGAGCGACTCTGCCAATGTGAGAGAGATAGTTGGGCATAATGTGCTCATTCATGATGATGTCAAGTATGAGAAACTCCCACCCAAGCTAAAGTTTTACATTTATGAAAGCATTTTCAGAGATTTTATGATGTACACTTTTATTTCATTAACTGTTTTACACATTGATCATATTGTGTTTTAAGCTTCATTCAGAGCTTCAGATTTATTTAGTTAATTCAGTCAGTTTATTATTTTAGTTCAGATTTTCTTGCTTACTGTTGTTTTATTTAGAATTATTATATATTGTATAATCCATGTACTTATGCCATTGGCACTGCATTGTATTATGATGAAGATCCAGGTAGACAAGATCAACAGCAGATACTTCGTTAGGATCTCACATCCATTTAGCTAATGGTGAGGCCTCCTACTTTCAGAGTGTCCTAGTCGTGGAGTTATTTTATTTTATAGAGCTTAAGGTAGTCGTGAACGCTATGTCTTGGCACCTATTCTTCAGTTACATAGAGGCTTCATAGATAGAGTTAGAGTTGAATCAATAATGTTACTTTATAATATTGATTTCAATTGCAGTTAATAAATCTTAGTTTATTTATTTAGCCCATTGCAGTTATTACTTCCGCTATACTTTATTAAGATCTAAGCTAATAGTAAGCCAGACCAAGGGTTCATTTGGATCACTCTATGGTGTGAGTGCTGGTTGACGTCCACGGTCTTGACTCGGGGCATGATAGTTTACAATTAATACAATCTAAGAATGAAAAGCAAAAAAAGTAGGAAACTTATACTATTATAAGAGACTTCAAATCTCGACAATCTTCAATTTTCCAACTCAAGTAACTCTTATTTAAGTCAAAAACTCCTAAATCTGGACCCCTATCAGCTTAAACATACAAACAAAGTGCAAATAAGCAAATGAAACATAGAAAGCATATCAAACTCTTGACACACTGTTTAATTTCTCTAAAAGGCCTGATCTTTATATATGGAGCAACTTTAAATCAATTAACAAAATATAAACTTATTGGATAGGTCAAGCCAGTCCTAATCAATTATTAGATTATTTAACTCTATAGATGCTCATAGATATATCTTGTTTGGTTCTTTTGGTGGTAAGCCTTGTTGGCTTTACTTTATATAACTATTGTCAAGTGCGGTCTCGTCAGCCATTTGTATCCATTGAGTCGACCTGTGAGTCATTTAATATTGTGTTAATGTCCTCTTAGTTGTTAGTCATATTGTTATAAAGCTGGGCCTCGTCGGTTCTATCTATTTGTGCAATAGTTTGGGGAAAGGTTTTCTCGGTCAGGTGCGGCACCGGATGTCGGTCATGCCTCCTTAAGGTTGGGGTGTGACAAACATAGTATCAGAGCTACTTGTTTCCTAGGGAGTCTATGAGCCATGTCTAGGTGGCATCTTGTTTATGTGTGCGTTGCGCAGAATACTTATAAACTAGAGGCTACATGATATTTAGGATTATTACCCTTCTTTCTAGATAAAAATTGTGCGAGAAGTCTAAAGTCATAGGAGTTAGGTCTAGAATAATAGTTATTGAATTGCACTGAGAATTTCTGTGACTCGTAAAGCAGCAACCGCTCAGCGACTTGATATAGCAGCGGCTGAAGGTACTGGTAGGGTACAATACTTAAAGAGACACCCATCTAAGGCATAGGATGAGGACACCACCCCACCAGTCTCACCAATAGTGCTTGTACGTCTAGCTAGGAATATTCTAAGGGCTAAGAAAATTTCGAGAGATGCAGTGCCTGTAGAGCCACCTACCATCATTACAAATCAGGAGTTGAGGATTGCATTATAGTAGTAAGGATAGTGATTGTCACGCCCCAAAACTGGGGTAGGGCATGATGAGTTGGTAATCTACCAACTTATTAGGCTTTTAAACATGAGCTTTTGCTTGGTTTTAAAGTCATTTAGGAAGGTTTTATGCCTTTCTCTTTGAATTTTGCAGGTATTCAATTTGAACAGGTAAAGCGAAGAAATTGAACAAAAAACATGGTGTTGGAAGAAGAAAACCTACGTTTCACGGGATGACACCTGCAAAACGCATGCTAAATGTAGAAAAACACTTCTTTGAAGTTGACAGAAAGCCTACAGAACATAGGTCAGCACCTGTGAAATACAGGTGCAAATGCAGAACCATGATTGGACTTTCTAGCCTAGAGTTGTGAAGTGAGCGGTGCCTCGCGGATGGACACTTGTGAAATGCAGGTGAGGCCATCATCAAAAGGCGTAAAATCATCCAGCACAAGAAAAGAGGAGCAACTTTACCCTATTCTTGTACACCTTTTGTAAAGAATAGAAGATCCCATTCCATTCCATAGAGTAGTTAGTTCTGAATTGAATTTCTAGAGAGAGAAAAAGATAGAGGGAAGTGAGAGCTTTTTCCTTCATCTTCTTCATCTTTCTAAGGTAAACCTCCACTGAAGAACAAATTGAGCTTGATGTTTCTTCTTAATGATGAATGATATTAATTCCTTTGTTGGTTTAATCTCTTATTCTTCATCTATGAATACATAAAAACCTTGTTAGGGGTGTGTGCATGATAGGGGATAGAATGGATCAGATGTTTCTTGTTTAATCTTAGAATTACTTATTTAGCATAAATCCATTGTTTTCTCTAAATTATAATTGAAATATCTATAATTGCAAATATGGATTGTGTTTGGTTGTTCTATTTTTTCTTGAAAAAGAGAAATAAAATATGGGTGAGAAAATAATGGTGGGTATTTGGGTTTTGATCGTGTGAGATTGGGCTAGAGATAGCTAATGCCCACTTTCATACACCTATTAAAGAATTGAGGCTAGAGATAGTTCGACTGTTAACCAAGTTGTAGTGATTGAAGTGTATGGGACCTTGGGGTTTGAGAAACCCAAGGAAAAAGGCACCCAAGTGGTTGAAAAAATTGGGTGCTGCCTTGTCCACAACTATTTATGTTTGTAAGTGATTTTTTTATTTTCTAGTTAACCCCAATTCTATCAATTCCAGCAATAGCATACCCCTAGTATTCTCTCATATTGTTACTTCAAAGTTGGTTGCCTTGTTTTGTTGTTGAGTTTGAATGCATAGTGTGATCTTGCAAACCCGCTATATTTACTTTCCTAGTTTTAGTACAACCATGCTATTTGATTCAACTTGATAGATGAACTTTATTGGTATCAATCTTCATTCCCTTTGGATTCGACCCCCACTCACGAGTTGGGTAAATTATATTGCGATGACCGTATACACTTTCCCTCTAGTGAGGAGCGAATTTGGACGTCATCAATTTTGGTGCCATTGTCGGGGGATGAGATTTGATAACCTTTAATTGTTTGTTAATTTGAATTAATTAAGCATCTTATGCAAATTTACATTTGTTGTTGTTTCTCAATGCTTGTTTAGGTTGGATCTAATGAGACATGACTCGCAAGTGGGTTCTGTGGATGGACACATAGACCAAGATGAGGATGAGCCCATGATTCCTGATATAGAGGGTGCCATTCACCTACCACCAACAGTAGGGAATGCGGTGTTTCATGTGACCAGTACTATGTTGCACTTGCTACATATGAAAGGACTCTTTGGAGGGAAACCAGAAGAGGATGCTAACAGAAACCTTTGCAACTTCCTTGAAATTTTCCATCCCTTCAATATCACCAATATTAGCCAAGAGTTGATTCGACTAAGTCTTTTCCTATTCTCATTGACTGGAGAAGCTTGGCTAGAGGAGCTACCCCCGGGGTGTATTACTTCTTGGAAAGAGTTGACGGAGGATTTTTTGGATAAATTTTTCCCTCCATCAAGGATATTGTAGTAGAGGAATAACATCACCAACTTTAGACAACTCCTGGGTGGACCTTTGCATGAGGCTTGGCTCCGATTAAAAAAAAAAGTCGCAATATGTCTAAACCATGGGTTATCGGATGTAGTTCTTCTTCAAAGATTCTATCACTCACTTGACTCAATCGATAAGTCTATGGCCAATAATATCACTGATGGGTCCTTTATGGACCAAACATATAGGTTGGCCAAAGCTTTCTTAGATCGGATGACCAAGACAAACCGAGCATGGCACACTAGGGACACCGAGGTGTCCTCAAGTGGTGCTAGTTCCAGCCTTGTGACTACAGAGATGAGAAAATGAGATGAAGAAAGGGATAATACCTTGTCCAAAATGATGACCCATCTTGAATTAATGACAAAACATGTAATAGGAGCTGGTGCCAAGAGTGTAAACGTAATTGCAACCCAAGGCCATATGCAATATGAAGGGGAGGCTTCACCTCCGAGATATGAAGAAGAGTGTCAGTATATGGCTGGCCAAGTGGGGGGTTCTCATACGGGATATCAAGGTTCCAACCAAGTCCCTTAGTGTCCACATGATAAGAATCAAGGTTGGAGAAATCACGATAGTCAAGGGAGGAATGATAGGAATGAGAGTTGGGGAAACTATGAACAAAATCGTGAAGGGGAATGTTACCGTAGAAGTTCAAACCCATATGTTCCCCTTACTAAGGTTGAGGCACCCTGTAACACCCAAAAAGTTCCTAAGACTAGATTCGAGATTAGAAATATGATCCAAGGAAAAAGTTTGAAAAATTTCTCAGAACGACTCGTTGTATGAGTCATGGTGAGGAGTAACGAGTTGTAGGACTGAGTCATGGTAAGTATCTAGTTGATAGGTTTTAAACCAATGAGTCAAGGTATGACCCTGTAATGCCCCAGAAACTCAAAGACTAGACCTGGGACTTAAATCAAAGGAAACTGGAAAATATGCACCAGGTTACATAATGGGTCATTCTGTGACTGTGAGAAGTGACCACGAGTAGTTAAGTGACTCATGGTGAGGATTGGGGACTTAGTTGAAAATTTTGGAAAAAAGGTGTGACCATGGGTGAGACCACGGGTCGTGGTCAACACCACAAGTCGTGGGGTGCCTCATGGTCAGGAGTGATTAAGAATTAGAGGAGGCCAGGAATTGTACCTAATGGGTCCTCACTATGACTTGTTTGGGACACCACGAGTCGTGGTGTCGCCCGTGGTAAATGTGGGTAGTGTAGTCAATGAGTGGTGACCAAGAGTCATGGTCACTAACCATGAATCCTTAGGTCCCTCGTGGTAAAAACCAGGGGGTTCCAGGTAGTGTACCTCATGAGTGTGACCACGAGTCGTGGTCACTGATCACGACCCGTTAGGTCACTCGTGGGGACTGATGATCAGTTTTCCCCAACGAGTTTTTCAAGTGGTCTTTCAATAATTTCCTACTCTCCTAGACTCCAAACTATGTTGTTTTAAGCATATTTTCAGATTTATTAGAGGGGTTAAACAATTTCTTTCCTCATTTTCCCCACTCAAATTCTCAGAAAATCATCGAAGAATTTCTCTCAGGAACTTTTAGAGAAAGAACTAGGGTAGTCCATTCATCCTCAGTTTCTAAAGGAAATTCTTTGGGCTTCTTCACCAGGTATATGGGAATTCAGCAAGGGTGTAGTTCTCCCTTGTGTCCCCAAAATCCTTCTTTGTTTTCTCTAACAGTTCTAGCCCTGAGACTTTCAGATATGATGAAATTAGCTGTCAGGACCTCGCTTAAATCATGTGAAATATCTCTTATGTTAATGGTTAATGATTTCCCATCAGTTTGTGACTATGCTGTTGTCTATTCCTGTAATGTGAAACTTAGCCCTAGTCTTGAATACAGAGAAACTAGAATCTTGCAGTAGTGCTTACATACCGAATGTCAGGATTCTCAAGTGTCATTCAGAAATGTCAACTGATCAGCTTGTCTATAGAATTTCTCGAGGTGTCAATAATACCTCCCAGTTCTCAAACTCAAATTTAGAACCCAGTATTAGTAGTCCACTAGGTGGTCATGACACTTTTAGAGAAGCATCTCTAACTAGAGTTAGGACCCCAGCTTCAGATTATAGTTTGTTCTTAGACGATTATGATGCTAACAAATAAGCAGCTCTAACAAGTCTTAGAACCCAATTCCCGAATTCGGTCCGATAAGACTCTCAGGATGTTTTTAGATATGTATCCTTGACTAGTCTTGGGTCCTAGTTTCGAGCTATCAGCTTAGTATTCAGTCTAGGACTACCCAGTGGGAGTAGGACTTAGCATCGAGCAGACCGGGGTTCCAACACACCCAGGTTTCCAGAACTACGTTGCCACCGTTGGATACATTCTTATTAGCCTCTTGGCCCTAGACTCTTGTCATCACCCAGTTCATGCCTTTATACCCTAGCAAGGTATATTAGGTCCTACCAATGGGGTGTATACATCGGACTCCACATTTAGCTCACGTGGTTATATGTCGATTATAGACTCTCTCACTAGTCAGCTCAGTCTAGTTTTAGATCAGTTTAGATTAGTACTTCAGAATTAGAGCATGTTTTTGACCACCCGAGAGGGTCTTTTAGACCATCTCAGTTATTTCAATTATTCAGTTTAGTAGCTTTAGTTGGTCATTGCATGTCTTTTCGGTTCAACAGTGTTATTTCTTATGTATGGTTTCTCTCACTTAATCAGTACATTCAAGGTACTGACACATACTTTTATGCTAGATCATTTTATGGTATAGCTGCAGGATCGCAGTCTCAGCCTCGCTAGCCGATCGCTCACCGAAGATTTCAGTTGTTCTAGTTGGTGAATCCTCATTCTTCGAGGACGAATATTATTTTATTCAATTATATTTTCTTTCTACTATTTTGATTTGGAGTTAGCTAGGGCTTGTCCCAGCAAATCATCAGTCATAGTGGCTTTCAGACGCAGATTTGATCTTCATACTTGTAGTTTTGTTCAAATATTTTCAAATATTAAGATTCAGCTTTATTCTCTCGAACGTTTGTATTTTTGTTGCTTTAAACTTCCGCTATGTATATTTATATGTTACTCAGAATGCCAGTGTATGATAGACCAGGGGTTTACTTGGGGCTACTTGTAATTCCAAGTACCATGTGTCGTCTAGGGTATAAGCTCGTGGCATGACAAACTTGTATTAGAGACCTAGGTTAAGAGTATCCTTGGATGTCTGAAAGCCACATCGAGTAGAGTCCTCTTCATGGGTATGAAACGTGGGTTGAAATTCAGTTCCAGAATCATCCTCCTAACTTGTGCTCTGTTTTGTTTTAGTGAATCATGCCTCCATGACGTGGTAAAGGAAGAAAGGCCGGTAATGGTCACTGACTTACCCCACCAGCCTCGGCAGCCCCTTAGGACGACTCGGTGTGTACTGTAGAATTCACGGCGGCCATTCAACTGCTCACTCAAACTGTTACCAACCAGGTGAACCAACAGGTGGTTCCAATCAACAACAACGGTTCCACAGTAGCTGCCCGAGTTTGGAAATTCACTCGGATGAATCCTCCAGATATTACATGGATCTAAGTTAGGATAGGACCCATAAGGATTTGTAGACGAGATTAAAAAGATCACTCGAATTATGGGTGTCAGTCCCTTAGAGAGTGCCGACTTGGCTGCCTACCAGCTAAAAGGGGAAGCCTAGGTCTGGTACGAGTAGTGGAAAGAGGGGAGGACCGGTGGAATAGAAGGAGTTCATTACAACCTTCTTAGATAGATTCTTCCCTCAGGAGCTTAAGGAGGAACAAGTAGAGGAATTCATGAATCTGAGATAGGGAAACTGGAAAGTAGAAGAATATGCTCTGGAGTTCACCAGGTTGTCCAAATACGCTCTAGAGATGATGGCCGAGCCAAGGGCTCACATGCTGAAATTTTTTAATGGGGTGTCTAACCTGGTCCTCAAAGAGTGCAGGACAGTGATGCTGACTAAGGATTTCAACCTCTCCAACCTTATTGTCTATGCCCAGCAGATTGAGGCAGAAAAACTGAGGGACATGGAGCGAAAGAACAAGCGGAAAAGGACTGGCCAATCAGATTATGGCCAACAGAGGTCTGGCGGTAGCAGTTGCCCACATCAGTAGTAGCAGCAACAGCTGCTGCAGAGAGCTCCAACACCCAGCTGAGCCAGCGTCCCTAACTTTTGGTCCCGCCAGGATCAGAGGGGTGGAGCATCTAGCTCTTAGTCCCAAAGCTACAGTGCCGGCAACAGATATACAGCTTGCCCCAAGAGTGGTAAGAACCACCTATGAGAGTGTCTTCAGGGCCGAGAGGGTTGTTTTGGTTGTGGACAACTTGGTCATCGGCTTAAGGAATGCCCTTCAGCAGGACGGTGAAGGTCACAATCCACTACCTTAGTAGCTCCATCAGGCCGACCAACTCAGTAGGACAACACATCAGGTACGGAGGGCAGTCAATGCCAAAACCATTTTTGTGCATTGTCTTCTCATCAGGATCAGGAGAGCTCACCTGATGTGGTTACGGGTATGTTACGTCTTTTCCACCTAGATGTATATGCCCTACTTGATCCGAGGGCCACACTATCATTTGTGACTCCCTATGTAGCAGTCTATTTTGATATCAATTTAGAGGTCCTCTCAAAATCATTTTCAGTCTCCACCCCAGTTGGCGAGTTAATTAGAGTCAGCCGGGTGTATAGAAACTGCCCCATCTCAGTCTTCAATAAAGTCATTCCAGTTGACCTTGTAGAGTTAGACATGGACGACTTTGACCTCATTCTTGACATGGATTGGTTATACTCCAGTTATGCCTTAGTCAACTGCAGAACTAGGGTCGTTATGTTTTAGTTCCCTAATGACCCAGCTCTAGAATGGACGGGCAGTAGTTCAGCTCCTAAGGGTAGGTTTATTTCCTACCTTAAGGCTAGGAAGTTTATATCTAAGGGATGTATTTAAAATCTATTTCGAGTAAAGGACTCCAGCTTTGAGACCCGAACTATCCAGTCAGTCTATGTTGTCAGCAAATTTCTAGAAGTTTTCCCTGAAGATCTGCCCGAAGTTCCTCCTGAATGGGAAATTGACTTCGGTATAGACCTTATTCTAGATACTCAGCCCATCTCCATCCCTCCTTATAGAATGGCCCTGACTGAACATAAGGAGTTGAAGGAGCAGCAAAAGGATCTTCTTGATAAGGGTTTTATTAGACCCAACATCTCTTCCTGGGGTGCTCCAGTGCTATTAATGTGAAAGAAAGACGGTACCTTAGAATGTGCATCAATTACCGTCAGTTGAATAAGGTCACAGTCAAGAACAGGTATCCCCTACCCAGAATTGATGACCTGTTCTACCAACTTCATGGAGCTAGTTGTTTCTCCAAAATAGATCTCAGGTCGGGGTATCATCGGCTAAGAGTTAGCGAATGTGACATACCGAAAACATCTTTCAGGACTTGGTATGGTCACTACGAGTTTGTGGTTATGTCTTTCGGACTAACAAATGCCCCTGCAGCCTTTATGGACCTGATGAATAGAGTCTTCAAGCAGTATCTGGATATGTTCATCATTGTGTTTATCGACGACATTCCGGTATACTCCAAAAATGAGGAAGAGCATGCTAATCACCTAAGGATAGTGCTTTAGACACTCAGAGACCTCCAGCTATTCGCCAAGTTCAGCAAGTGCGAATTTTAGTTGAAGTCCGTGACTATTCTGGGTCATGTGGTCTCGAGTGAGGGTATTCAGGTTGATCCTCAAAAGATAGCAACCGTGAAAGACTTGCCCAGACCCACTTCCCCAACCGAAATAAGAAGTTTCTTAGGTTTGGCCGATTACTACCGACACTTTGTGGAAGGCTTTTCTTCTATAGCATCTGCGCTAACTAGGTTGGCTCAGAAGAAGGTGAATTCTAGTGGTCAGATGCGTGTGAGAATAGTTTCCAGGAGTTAAAAACTTGACTCACTATTGCTCTAGTGTTGACCCCACCGGAAGGATCAAATGGGTTTGCAGTATATTGCGACGCTTCCAGAGTTGGACTCGGTTGCTTTCTAATGTAGCGGGGCAAGGTGATAGCCTACGCCTCCAGACAACTCAAAGTTCATGAGAAGAATTATCCAACTCATGACTTGGAGTTGGTAGAGGTGGTGTTTGCGTTGAAAATTTGGAGACACTGTCTGTACGGGGATCACGTGGATATTTTCACTGATCACAAGAGCCTTCAGTATATATTCAGTTAGAAGGACCTAAATCTTCATCAGAGAAGGTGGTTAGAGCTCCTGAAGGATTATGACATAAGCATGCTATATCATCCCGGCAAAGCCAATGTGGTGGCTGATGCCTAATCAGAGTGTTTATGGGTAGAGTGGGTCATGTTGAGGAAGGCAAAATAGAATCGGCGAAAGATATTCACTGACTAGCTCGGTAAGGGGTGTAGTTGGTTGACTCAACTGAGGGTGGAGTGGTGATGCAAAGCGGTCAAATTCCTCTTTGGTTGTTGAAGTTAAGTCCAAACAGGATGAAGATCCCATTTTACTTAAACTTAAGGAAGCGGTTCTCAGGAAAGAGGTTGAGGCTTTCTCCAAAGGGGGAGATTGTTTTCTCTGTTACCAAGGCAGATTGTGTGTACCAGACATTTGTGACTTGAGACAGCAGATCTTGGCCAAAGCACACAGCTCGAGATACTCCATCCATCCCGGTGCTACTAAAATGTACCGCAATTTGTGGGATATTTACTAGTGGAAAGGCATGAAAAGAGACATCACCAAATTCGTAGCTAAGTGCCCGAACTATCAGCAAGTCAAGGTAGAACACCAAATACGGGGAGGTATGACACAGGGTATCAGCATACCCACGTGGAAGAGGGAATAAGTGAATATGGAATTTATTACTGGTCTACCTCGAACTCGTCGGTAACATGATTCTATTTGGGTAGTAGTAGACTAGATGACTAAGTCAGCACATTTCCTCCCAGTTAAAACTACAGATTCAGCTAAGGACTATGCTAGTCTTTATATCCGGGAGTTGGTCACACTTCATGGGGTGCCATTATCCATTATTTCAAACAGAGGTACCCATTTCACCTCGCATTTCTCAAAGTCTTTTCAGAAGGGAGCTGGTACCTAGTTCAATCTCAACACGGCTTTTCACCCGCAGATATATGGGCAAGCGAAGCAGACTATTCAAACCCTAGAAGATATGTTGAGAGCGTGCGCGATTGATTTCAAAGGCAGTTGGGATAACCATTTGCCTCTTCTCGAGTTTGTGTATAGCAACAACATCCACTCCAGTATCCAGATGGCCCCGTTTGAGGCATTGTATGGTAGGAGGTGCAGATCTCCTATTGGGTTGCTTAATGTTGGTGAAGCTACTATAATCGGGCCAAACACGGTTCATGAAGCTATGCAGAAGGTACAACTCATCAGAGAAAGATTAAAAACAACTCAGAGCCATTAGAAATCTTATGCTGATGTGAGGAGAAGAGAATTGGAGTTTGCTATGGATGATTGGATCTATAGAATTCTGAGGTGAATTGGCAAGGTAGCTTATGAGATGGAATTACCTTCAGAATGGGCATCTTTGCGCCCAGTATTCCATGTGTCACTATTGAAGAAATGCATCGATAATCCAACTTCAATTGTGCCATTGGACAGCGTGGGAGGGAAAAATAGTCTCTCGTATGATGAGTTCCTAGTCTAGATCCTTGATCGTCAGGTTCGTAAGCTGAGGAACAAGGAAGTAGCTTCGGTCAAAGTCTTGTGGAGGAATCAGTAGGTTGAGGGAGCTACATGGGAGGCTGAAGCGGATATGATGGCTAGATACCCCCATTTGTTCCCTTCCGACTCAGTTTCAGGTATCAATTTCCTCCCCAAAACATCTTTCAGTTCGTGTGTTTCAGTTCTTTCATGTAAATGATTATGTGTACGATTAGTGAATTCAGTTCAGACTTGTGATTCAGTCCAGAGGTGGTCATCTGCTAGTTTCCAGCTTTCATGATCAGTATTTGTGTATAAAGATTGCCATTCTCTACTTTCCTGTGTGTTTTCCAACATTCAAGGATGAATTTTCCCAAGGGGGAGATATTGTAATGCCCCATAAACTCAAATACTAGACCTGGGACTTAAATCAGAGAAAACTGGAAAATCTGCACCAGTTCACAGAACGACTCGTTCTGTGACCCGTGAGAAGTGACCACGAGTCGTTAAGTGACTCGTGGTGAGGAATGGGGACTTAGTTGAAAATTTTGGAAAAAAGGGGTGACCACGGATGTGACCACGAGTCGTGGGGTGCCCCCTGGTCTGGAGTGATTAAGAATTAGAGGAGGCTAGGCGGTGTACCTAACGGGTCCTCACCACGACTCATTGGGACACCACGATTTGTGGTGTTGCCCGTGGCGACTCTAGGGTAAATGTGGGCAATATAGTCCACGAGAGGTGACCACGACTTGTTAAGTCCCTCATGGTGACCAAAAAGGGGTTCCAGGCAGTGTATCTCACGAGTGTAACCACAACCCGTTAGGTCACCCGTGGGGACTGACGATCGGTTTTCCCCAAAGAGTTTTTCAAGTGGTCTTTCAATAATTTCCTACTCTCCTAGACTCCAAACTATGTTGTTTTAAACATATTTTTAGATTTATTAGAGGGGTTAAACAATTTCTTTCCTCATTTTCCCCACTCAAATTCCCAAAAAATCATCGAAGAGTTTCTCTCAGGAACATTTAGAGAAAGAACTAGGGTAGTCCATTCCTCCTCAGTTTCTAAAGGAAATTCTTTGGTCTTCTTCACCAGGTATGTGGGAATTCAGCAAGGGAGTAGTTCTTCCCTTGTGTCCCCAAAATCCTTCTTTGTTTTCTCTAATAGTTCTAGCCCTGAGACTTTCGGATGTGATGAAATTAGCTGTCAAGACCTCGCTTAAATCATGTGAAATATATATTATGTTAATGGTTAATGATTTCCCATCAGTTGGTGACTATGTTATTGTCTATTCCTGTAATGTGAAATTTAGCCCTAGGCTTGAATATAGAGAAACTAGAATCTTGCAGTAGTGCTTACACACCGAAATTTCTTTGCTTGATTTTATTAGTGTTGGGGACTCCCATGTTGTTAGTAGAACTCAATTAGATTATTGTCAGCTCAGTTATAGTAAGAATGTTAGAATTCTCAAGTGTCAGTCAGAAATATCAGCTGATCAACTTGACTACAGAATTTCCTGATGTGTTAGTAGTACCTCCTTGTTATCAAAATCAGATTCAGAACCTTTTTTTAGTGGTCCATTAGGCGGTCATGACACTTTTAGATAAGTAGCTCTGACTAGCCTTAAGACCTCAGCTTCAGATTATAGTTTGTTCTTAGACGGTTACGGCGCTTCCAGATAAGCAACTCTGACTAGTCTTAGAACCCAGTTATAGAATCTGGTCGGATAAGACCCTCAGGGTGTTTTCGTATATGTATCCCTGACTAGTCTTTGGCCCCATTTTTGAGCTATTAGCTTATTATTCAATTTAGGACTATCCAGTGGGAGTAGGACTTAACACCGAGCGGACCAGGGTTCTAGTGCACCCAGGTTCCCAAAACTACGTTGCCACCGTAGGATACAATTTTATTGGCCTCTAGGCCCCAAACTCTTGTGATCACCCAGTTCATGCCTTTATACCCTGGCAAAGTATATTGGGTCCTATTGATGGGGTGTATACATCGGACTCCACGTCTAGCTCATGTGGTTATATGTCAGTTATAGACTCTCCCACTAGTCAGCTCAGTCCAGTTTCAGTTCAGTTTAGATCAGTACTTCAGAATTAGAGCATGTTTTTGACCACCAGACAGGGTCTTTTAGACCATCTTCAGTTATTTCAGTTATTCAGTTCAGTAGCTTTAGTTGGTCATTGCATGTCTTTTCAGTTCAACACTGTTATTTCTTATGTATGGTTTCTCTCACTTACTCAGTACATTCAAGGTACTGACACATACTTTTATGCTATATCGTTTTATGATACAACTGCAGGATCGCAGTCTCATCCTTTCTAGCCGATTTCTGACCGAAGATTTCAACTGTTCTAGTTGGCGAGTCCTCATTCTTCGAGGACGGAGATTATTTTATTCAGTTACATTTTCTTTCTACTATTTATATTTGGAGTTAGCTGGGGGTTATCCCAGCAACTCATCAGTCATAGTGGCTTTTAGACGGAGATTTGGTCTTCAGACTTGTAGTTTTGTTCAAATATTTTCAAATATTATGATTCACCTTTATTCTCTCGAACGTTTGTAATTTTCTTGCTTTAAACTTCCGCTATGTATATTATATGTTACTCAGAATTTAAGTGTATGATAGAACAGGGGTTGACTTGGGGTTATTTTTAACTCCAAGTACCGTGCTCCATTCAGGGTATAAGCTCGGGGCGTGACAGACCCATTGGTTGGCTCGTGGTCACAGGTCTTGGTCAGTATCTGCAGAAGAAGGACCAGTAGCAATGAGCTATGGTACGACTCGTGGGTCCCTGTAGCAGTTCATTGTCTGGAGTCGTCATTTTTTTTTGGGGTGTCAGGGTTGGATGGTAGAAGTCATGGTACGACTCATTGTGGGAAACAATGAGTCGTGGTTTGTACTTGTAGAAAGGAGCAAAGGAGATGGATGGGTCCAACGACCTGTAGTCACAAGGTACGACCCATTGTTTGGGTCTGTTGAGAGAATTCCAGAAACTATGTATGAAGTCAGTGGTGACAATGAGTGGAAGTGATGAGTCTTTGTGATGAGTAATAACTCGTCCTGTCTAGCCATCATTTGAAGGTTAGAGAATGGGGGATTAAGGTCGGTCTGGAAATGGAAGGAAGTCATGGGTTATTGTTTCAAGGTATGACCCGTGGTATGATTCGTGGCATCTAGCAGTGACCTTTTTCCTGTGAAATTATTAATGGTATCCTAAGATCCTAAGTCCTAAACTGCATCATTTTAAACCCTCAAAGGAGTATTTTAAGAGGGTTTGGCCTATATGAATTTATTAGTCTCCCCATGCATGCAAAGCTTTGAATTCTCTTGGAAGATCAATTAAGAATTCTCTCAATTCTTCCCTAATTCTCTTGCGCTTTCAAGGATAAGTTGAGAATTAGTTTACCAGGGTATGTAGGGCTATTAATTAGAGTTTCCTTTAACTCTCATGCCCAAAATTCTCCTCAAGTTCATGAATTCAAGTTCTAATTCAAGCATATGGTTCTATAGAGTTTTAATCCAATTTTATGAAATTCTCTATGATATGTCCATGGGTCAATTTTCCTCATGTTTCAAAGCATGTTTTAAGATTTACAGGCAGATGTTATACATACTTCGATTATAAATTCATGATTTCAAGTTATTATAAATTTTTTCCTATTAAACAAGTTTTATGAAAAGTCAAGTTTATGATTCATGATTTCAAGTATGACGAAATATCTAGCATGAATGAATGTTTATAAATTACTCATGTATGAATCCATGATTTTGACTTATAAAGTCTATTTGAAGTATGCATGATTTTTATGATTTGGGAAAGCCCACACAAATTAAGTATGTTTTCATGATTTAGCTTAGGTTTATAAGATCAGCTTACCATATGGTTTGGAGTCAATACTCCTAACTCAACTTATGGTATGTTTGGAGCAAGGAGTCCCCATGTTCAGATTTCAGACTATGCATGTAATTATGATTTCAGCTTCATTGAAAAATGATGGGAGCACAATATATATTTTTGGGAGTAGTTTCTAGCACCGAGCAGGCCAGGGGTTCAGGTAAACCCCGAGTCTCAAAACTACGCGCCAACGTAGGTATGCATATACATTGGAATCTCCCTTGAGAGTTTTCCCCTACCCCTAAGGGGCCTCAGCTTGATAACCATATCATGGTATCTTCCTTAGCTCTACTAAGGTTTTGGATGGCTCTGCCCACTTGAGTATGATAGTTGGGGTATCACGTAATCTCTATCATGATGGTGTTAGTTATGACGAGTCTCCCATTATTCCTCATGATTTCAGTTATTCATATTCATGACTTATGATATCATGTTTTACATTGGGTTTAACTTAATGATCGGTTTATGAGCTTTTACTTATGATTTCAGCTATGACAAGTCAGAATTTCTATTTTTAACCTTGGATCATTCTATTCAGATATGATACTTTGCTTATGACTATATATGTCTTAGATACAGTTTTCAGCATGCAGTCCCTACTCTCATGATCTAGTGATTTATATTGATATTTTGCATTTATTCAGTTAACATTTATTTTGCATTTTTTACTTACCTTGCATACTCAGTATATTTAAAGTACTAATCACATACTCTATGCTATATCATTTCACGATACAGGTCCGAGTGATCAGACTTAGTTCCGCCGTTAGTCCAGCTCCCCTGTAGTCCAGCTCAGTTCCCATTGTTTGTGAATCCTCATCTTTTTAGGACATTCAGTTTAGTGTTTGATTATGCTATTTCAGTTTCATAATTTAGCGAGCTAGTTGGCGGTGTTGTCCCATCAGCTCATCAGACAGTTTAAAGGCTTATCAAACATTATGTAGACTTTCAACTTTATTGAGTGTTGACTCCGTTTATGGTCATTATTATACATTGTGTTATTCAAAATTCTGCTTATTCATGTTTCAGTTATCATTTTCTACATTGATGTATGCTCTTTAGTTTATATGTTCATGCCATGGGTCGACTTGGAGCCGTTCGTGGTTCTAGGTCCCAAGTCTCAGTCTAGGGTCCCAGCTCAGGTCGTGACACACCCCAAATGCAACCTGAAGTAAGCGATGTTGGCAACTCTAAGATTGAGGAAATGTTGGCTAGAGTTCTAAAGAAGGTTGAGTCTACAGGCAGTGGGGTAAGAGAGCTTAAAGGGGAGGTATCTAACGTCGCCCAAACAGTGATTTCTCATTCAGCTTCAATTAAACATTTGGAAGCCCAAATGAACCATCTTTCATCCAAAATGGATCCTTGAATGAAGGGAACCCCTCCTAGTGACACCATACGAAATCCGAAGAAGGATGGCCATTGCACGGCGATTGTTATTAAGAGTGGGAAAATTTTGACCGATGCGGATGTGAAGGCCAAACAAGATATTGATCCAATCATAAATGATGGAGTGAAAGACGCAGTTCCAAAAACATCAAGTGTTTTCAGTGGTGAAGAGGTACTTAAAGAGGAAAGAGTAGCTTTTTCTGCCAAGTATGTTAATGTTGAGCAAAAAGGAAAGGAGGCCTCAAATGCACAAGGCCAAGAGCCTAGAATCCCACCTCCTTACCCTCAACGGTTTGAGAAGAAGAAAGAGGACAACCAGTTCAAGAAATTAATTGAGATATTTAGAAAGTTTTCAATAAACATACCACTAGTGGATGCATTGCTTCATGTCCAGGCTATGCAAAATTCATGAAGGAATTATTAAAAAAAAGAAGATTATGGAAGCGGGCACAGGGGAGGTGATACACCATTGTAGTGCAGTGATGGCGAGCAATCTTTCTCCAAAGAGAGAGGACCCCGGAGCTTTTACCATCCTTTATACCATCGGGATGTGCATGTTTAAATAATCTTTATGTGACCTCAGTGCAAACATCAATTTGATGCCCCTCATCATTTTCACAAAGTTAGGTTTGGGGAATCCCAAGCTACTACAATGAGGCTATTGATGGTTGACTGGTCTATCAATAGACTCGTGGGAGTTCTAGAAGATGTCTTGGTCTGAGTGGACAAATTATCCCTCCAGCTGACTTAGTCGTGTTGGATTGTGACATGGATGTCAAGGTGCCCATCATTTTTGGGGGACCATTGCTAGCCACGGGTAGAGCATTGGTGGATGTGGATCTAGGAGAGCTAAAGTTTAGAGTGGGTGGCAAAGAAGTCACCTTTAATATGTGTCAACCCACAAAACCCCCGGATTAATGTAAAGTGATAGCGGTCCTAGATGAAAAGGAGGAGCAGGACAAATATTATGAGGCTGAAGTTGATTTGGAGGATGAACCTCCAGAGAATTGATGATTTAGGAGGTATCTGTTGAGACACGATGTTAAATAAGGCACTTCTTGGAAGGTAACCCAAGTGTTTTTCTTTTGGTGCTTTGTTGTTTTTGTTGTTTTTGTTTTGAAGATTGATTAGATGAGGAACTAAGTGAGAGAAAAATAGGGCAAGCACTGCGTGAGACCTGGCTAATGCAGGTGCCAACTCGCAAAACGTAGGTCAGGCACAAATTTAAGCCAGAACACTAGGAAGAAATCTGGAAAATGGAAGGTGAGCTACGAGCCACCTGCGTAACGTAGGTGGCTATCCACAGAACGTCGATTAGGCGCAACTCACAGACAGAAAGCTGGGTAAGAATGGGTTCACCTACGCTGAACACAACAAAATGCATGTACCCACCTACGACCACCGTTCTAGCATAGGCGCAGGTAAGTAATGATAATTTAAAGTTGACCAATCCATTGACTGACCTGACCCATGGTCTTCTCAATCCGGTTGAACCTCTTTCCCACTTCCCAAAAACAACCTTTTTCTTCACCTTTTGACCTTCCCCATAACATCCATTACTCAGCCTTTCCATCTTCTCCATTACCCTACTTAATCCACCTTCTAAACTGACCAATCATATCAAACACCTTCCATCTATAAAACCCCATTCCCTTCACCATTCTCTTCACCTCACCATCTCTCACTATACTCTCTCTAAGGCAAAAGAAGTTCCATTTTGTTTCGGGTGGCCATTGTTGAAAAAGACTCAAATCTTTCAATTTCTTTGCTTTTCTCTTTTCTAACTTGGCATATATGCCTATACTTTGTGTTTTTCTTGATAGTTGTAAATATTAATACAAAATGAAGCATGTTAATGTCAAATTTTCTTAACCCATGCTCCCTATTACCCATTATATGTTCTTCTCTACTCTTGTATGGTTGATTAATGTGGGTGTCGTGGGGGAAGTGAAAATTGCAAAATGTGGGTTTCATTGTTCACTTAATAGATCTTCTAGATGGGTTTTATGCTTAGAAATATTAGTATGGGGTGAAGTCTGAGTAACCCTGTGTGTTTGAAATAGACGATTTTCCCGATGCCAGATAGGTAGAGTTACTTTCTTAAGGGAAAATCTTCATTTTAGTTCTTTTATGCTTCCTGAAGTGGGTAAATTTTGATGTGTGAGTGAGTTGAATAAGGTATGAAATTGAAGTGTTATTGTTTGTTGGGTTGGAGCGCTCGATTCTAGACACTGCCATCCAGCTGCGAGTCGTAGGTCAGGTTATGTGAAATGCAGACTGAGGCTCAGATATGGGTTTGAGGCTTCAGGCCACTTCCAATCACCTATGTTCACCTGCGAGTCGCGGATCAAGACCTGCGAAACACAAGTTCAGCACACAAGAAGGACTAGATGGCCTAGT
Organism: Datura stramonium; assembly: GCA_018107945.1. NCBI lineage: Eukaryota > Viridiplantae > Streptophyta > Magnoliopsida > Solanales > Solanaceae > Datura > Datura stramonium. The sequence goes on from JACEIK010005326.1 coordinate 95,661, forward strand.
TGTCTGCCCCAGTCCTGCGACTCAGCGCGACTCGCGGGTCTCCACCTGCATTTTGCAGTTGCAGCACAAGTTTTGCCACATATTGATATTGATGTTTCAGGATGGTTGTCATACAATCTTTAAAATTTTGTTCCATAACTTTGGATAGTTATCGCATTTATTTTTAATTTACTAAAAATACAAAAAGAAGTTTATTTTGTTATGGCACTAATATTATTTTCCTGAATCATGACTTCATTTAGGCAAGCGGACAAAGGAAAGACACCTACCACTTCTAAGAGTAAAGGAAGTGGGAAAGCCAAAGAAACTCCATCCCCCACCAATACCTGGGATGCCATTATCTATTGTGTGCCTGACATGAAGGTGCACTATGTCATATATGTCGAGAGGCCAATCACCACCGAAAAATGTTTTGACTTGGCGGGGCTGGGGAATGACTTCCAAAACATCATCGCACAATTTACCGATAGACAATGGCACATGTTCGCTGAGCCTCTCCCAAACTACTAGACAAACCTTGTGCCGGAGTTCTATGCATCCTACTAGGCACGACAAGAGGTAATGAAACAGAAGAGGAAGGTCGATGAGTTCCCATGCCTCCCTTCAGTCAGGGTTTGGGGTATAGAAGTGACATCACTCCAGATGCCATAAATGCAATACTTTGGGAGGATGAAATCGACTCAGGAATAGAGTATGCAACAACCAAGGAAGATCAGTTCAGTTGGGTGGCCCGCATCATCGCCAATGGTCAGCCCTTATGGGTCTCCATGGGTGGTAAAATTACAAGGCAGAAATTAAAATTTGAGTCAAATTATGGCTTGAATTTATCTGTGGCCACATCATGCCCTTTAAAAATGATTAATGGGTGAACCTCGAGGTGGCCGTACTTATTGCCTGCATCATGTCAGGGGTGCTCATTATGTTTGGGAAAGTGGTGGCCACACAAATGAAGCGTAAGGACAGATTGCAAGGAACTTAAATGCAACGTGCTGTTCTTATCACCCAGTTGTGCCTCAAAGCGGGGGTACCATTATTCCCTGATGAATCCCCCAGCTCCACTACTAGAATTATTATTGTTGATACAAAGAGAGATGCGGATGCACCCAAGAGCAAAAGAAAGAAGATGCAAGCATGGGAAACTCCCGAAGACTCATCCTCTCAGGGCATAGAGGAGACTCCCATTGCTCCCAACCTCAATATACCAGACATCCATCGGGTCATACATCTAAAGAGGCACCATTCGGAGGTCCTTCACTTCCTCCTACATCCTCTTGCTCAAGTAGAATCCAAAAGTTGGCTGAGTTGATGCAATCTCATGAGAACCAACTCCAGAAGTTGGCTCAAAATCTCCCAGCTCTTATCATTAAATGGTGAAGAAGGAGATGAAGAATATATTTGATAGCTTGAATAAGCTATGCTCTTGAATATATGTGGATGAGGGAGCAGTCTCCTCTCTTCGAGCTGAAGTGAGAGAGTTGAGGAGTTGAGCAAAAATGAAGGACCCAGACATGAGCCTACTTGATGCAACCATGGCTGCCCCACCTACAACCCGAGGCCCCATTGATGATTTATTCACGAGCTTAGGGGAGGATAATGAGGAAGACCTTGGAGATGAAGGCCATGATGAAGTAGTGGCAATTGATGATACCGAAGAATAGCCACATTAGGGCGTTCTCACCACCCTTTGTTCTTCATATGCACATTGGGGACAATGTAATTCCTTAGTTGGGGATGGGATGTTTCTATCTCTTGTTGGTTATTTTTGATCTTTTGTTGCCCTTGTCGGGCTTAAATTCTTATGCTTTGAATGTGTCGCATTTTTAATTTTTTCTTAGTTGGATGAATGCCCTTGTCAGGCTTGTGATTGAATGAAATGATGCTTTTAACTTTTTAGTTTCCATTCAATGGGTCCATTTTTAAAATTTCCAAATATTTAATGACCCATGTCTTAATGATCGCCTTTGTTCATATTAGTTAGTAAATAGACTCCAAGGTTTTTTTATATCACAGTTCTTTTCCAAGGAGCATTTCGTTTTCTTTTCTTTTGTTGTCGAACCAGGTGACATTTTCTATGATATATTGAGAGGCGACTTTCTTACGGGAAAATTCCGAGTTTAGAGTCTTTTTGAGTTGGTTGTCGCACTTGATTTTGAGAGGTAGAATCTTTTTGAGTTTGTTGTTGCACTTGCTTTTGAGAGGTACTACCAAAAATTTTAAAATGCCATTGAAAATGGATTTTGAGGAAAAAGGGGTGGAGTTTGAATTTAAAATTTGAGCACTCTCTTGTCATGAGTTTCACATTCCTTGTTTTGCTTTTTGATTCACATGCTATCATATCTAAAGACATACTCTTGATGTGGGTATAAGAATTGTGTGAACTCCTTGAAGTGTGTGCCTTGGCTTTTAGCTTAATTTTCATGCATATATGGTTGTCTAGAACTTGCTCTAAGTGTGATTCAAGGAGAAATCCTAGATGTAGCTGCACTTAAAACATGATTTTAGGATTTCTTTTGATAGTCACTTCACCTATATTACCTCCTTGAATTTCTATCTTTTCTAGCCAATGTTGAGCCTTTAACCCTTTTCTTTGAGAACCATATTATAAGCCTATTACCCTTTTGTAATCCCTCTTTTGAAACCCATCCTACCTAGTGCTAGTTGTGAAAAGAAATGAAAAATGGGGCTTGATGCCCAGAATTTTGGGAAAGATAAGGGAGAAAGAGGCGAAAGTCTAAGTTTGGGGGTTTGCAAAAGAAAGTGGGAAAAATATGTGACCTTCAATTTTAATTAGAACCAAATTGTGATGAAATGAACGAATTATTTGGTTGAAAAAACCTCTAAACCTCATAAGAAAAAGAATAGTTGAAAGGTGCTACCCCTTGCTTAGATGAGGCTAAAGGTGGAAACCAAGGAGATAAAAGGGTTACTCTTGATACAAATTTAAAGATGTTGATGAAGGAGAGATAAGGTGGGGTGATCTCAATAGAAAAATGGAGTACGCAAAAGTGTTCACAAAAGGGGCATTGGGGAGGTTCTAGTCACTAGAACTAAAAAAATCGTCCTACCTTTACCCCTAGCCTTCATTATGACCTCCAAGTCCTAATTGAATTTGAGGGTAGAAACTCTACATTAGTGACGAGTTACACAAAGGGAAAGCCTATGGGTCAAGTTGTATGTATGAGAATTTCTTTGTGAGAGTGAGCATATTTTCCTTATTCTATAATCCCTTTGTGTGTGAAGTGCTTGAAAATTAAATGGGATTCTCTCTTGATGCGAGTGACATCACTTCCTTGGGAGATATGCTTGAATGTGTTCAAAGTAAAAGAGGTGATTGAGACAAGAGTGCAGTGAGCTTTAAGGCAATATTTGAATGTACATTTTCAATGACTTGAGATGCTACTTGAGCTATTTCAATCAACCAAGCCCCTTGATTTGAATGAAAGAAACATTTGTGAATCATGTCAATTGTTTGTGGTTACCTCTTGAAGCATTTGAATAAATTGTTGAGTCTTTTTTTTTCATTGAGTCAGTGTGGAATTTTGGGGTTTTCTTAGTCCCAGTAGTCCCTCGTGTACAACTCATGTGGCGTGACATGCTTGGTTCAATTATTCAGCTGTGAAGAAATTCCTTGCTTGAGGACAGGCAATGTTTCAAGTTTGAGGGTTTGATAAGTTGGAAATCTACCAACTCATTAGCCTTTTAAACATGAGCTTTTGCTTGATTTTCATGTCATTTAGGAAGGTTTTATTCTTTTCTCTTTTATTTTTACAGGTATTTAATTTAAATAGGTAAAATGAAGAAATTGAATAAAAGCATGGTGCTGGAAGAAGAGGACCCGCATTTCGCAGGATGAAACCTATGAAACGCAGGCTAAACGCAGGAAAACATCGCTTTGAAGTTGAAGGAACACCTACGGAACGTAGGTCAACACCCGAGAAACACAGGTGCAAGCGCAGAATCATGACTAGATTTTCTGGCCTAAAGCTGCCAATGAGCGGCACCTCGTGGATGGGCACCTGCAAAACACAGGTGCCGTGCAAGTGAGGCCATCATCAAAAGGGGTAAAATCATCTAACAAGAGAAAAGAGGAGCAATTTTACCCTATCTTTGTACAACTTTTGTAAAGAATAGAAGTTTTCATTTCATTCCATAGAGTAGTTAATTTTGAATTAAATTTTTAGAGAGATATAAAGATAAAGAGAAGTGAGAGATTTTTCCTTCATCTTCTTTATATTTTAAGGTAAACCTCTATTGAAGAACAAATTGAGCTTGGTGTCTCATCTTAATGATGAATGATATTAATTCATTTATTGGTTTAATCTCTTGTTCTTCATCTATGAGTAGCTAAATACTTTGTTAGGAGTATGCGCATGATAGGGGCTAGAATGGATTGGGTGTTGCTAGTTTAATCTTAGAATTACTTATTTAGCATAAATCCATTGTTTTCTCTAAATTATAATTGAAATATCTATAATTTCAAGTATGGATTGTGTTTTCTTATTCTATTTTTTCTTGGAAAAAAAGGATATGGGTGAGAAAACAATGGCGGGTATATGGATTTCTATCGTATGGGATTGGGCTAGAGATAGCTAATACCCACTTTCATACACCTACTAAAGAATTGAGGCTAGAGATAGTTCAATTGTTAACCAAGTTGTAGTGATGGAAGTGTATTGGACCTTGGGGTTTGAGAAACCCGAGGAAAAAGGCACCCAAGGTTGAGAAAAATCGGGTGCCGCCTTGTCCACCACTATTTATGTTTGTAAATGTAATACCCCAAAAGCCCTAAGATCAGTCCCGAGAGTCGAAATGGAGAAAACAAAAAATTCTGCACCAAGTCATAGGACAAGTCGTCCAGTGACCCATGAAGTGCACCACGCATCGTTAGGTGACTCATGGAGTGAAGGGAGAGTTGGTTGAATTTTGTGAATTGGGGGTTGACCACGAGACAAGCCATGTCTTGTGGTTAGGCCAACGAGTTGTGGAGTCAACTGTGGTCAAGAGCAGACATGAAGGTGGAAATTTTTGGCAGTGAACCCAACGAGTCATCACTATGAGTCGTCCCTTAGGCAACGATTCGTCCAGTCCCTCGTTGGGACTGGCAGTGAGACTTTTCCTGTAAAATTATTAAGGGATTTTCCATAATTTCTAAGTCCCTAAGACCTAAACTACGTCATTTTAAACCCAGATAGGTGTGGTGTAAGAGGGTTTAACTCATTCTAAACCTATACCTCTCCACGCAAGCAAGCCTAGAAGTTTCTAAGTGTGATCAAGACTAGAAAGTCATCAATCCTCCTTCAATTTCCTTGGGAATTCAAGAAGGTTGAGAAATCAGCAGAACCTAGGTATATAGGGTTATGAATGAGTATATTCATCCATTCCCATGCCCAATCCCTTCTCAAATTCACGAAAATCCTATTTTGATGAATCTATGGGGTTTTAACCCAACTTGGTAATTCTCTAAGTATCTATCATGGATATAATCTATTCATATTTCTAATGTTGAATTATGATTCATGGACATGTTTTATAATGTTTTCAATTACAAATTCATGTTTTCAAAGTCTTACTATTATGATGCTCAATTATGAAAGTTCATGAAAGGTTGAGATTATGATATATGTTTTCAAGAACGATGAGATGTATATGATGAAAGTATGATTTCGAATTACCCATGTCTATATTCATGTTTTTTACTATAAAAGTATATTTCAAGTATGTTTATGTTTGGGAAAGCCCATATGATCAAGCATGTTTCATGATTTATCTCAATTTTATGTTATTAGCTTACCACATGGATTTTGGAGTCTAGACTCCCACACTTTTCAGCTCGTGGTATGGTTTGATCCAAGGCTCCTCATGTTATGTTTCCAGATTATGCATTTATTATTATGAATCAGCTTCATCACTAGACAATGGTTCAGCTTCGTTGAAAAATGATAGAGAGCATATGCATGTTTGGGAGTAGTTTCTAGCACTGGGTAGGCTAAGGGTCAGTCAACCCTATGCCTCAGAACTACGTGCCTACGTAGGTATGTTCAGATTATTTCGGACCTCCTTTGTGAGATTTCCCTGCCATCAAGGGGCCTTCAACTTGATATTGATATCATGGTAGAGTCCTTAGCCCCGGCAAGGCTTTGGACGACTTTGCCCACTTGAGTGTAATAGTCGGGACCACGTAAGCTCTATTGTGATAATATCGGTTATATGACGAGTCTCCCATTATTTCTCATGATTTCAGTTATGCGTGTTCATTAGTCATGATATTGTACTTTCAACAGGTTTGACTGAATGTTCAGTTTTACTTATGAATAATTAGTTTCAACTGTGGGTCATTTGATTTAGTTATGATATTCAGTTATGTATAAATCATGTTTTCAGATAATATCATGAAAGCCCTACTCTCAAAATCTTATGATGAAATGTTTTACGATATGCATGATTTTTTATTTTTACTTACTTAGCGGTTTTACATACCTTGCATACTCGGTACATTCCACGTACTGACCGCATACTCTATGTTGTATCATTTCATGATACAGGTTCCGGCATTCAGGTTCAACCCTACCATAACCAGATCCTCAGAGTTAGCATCTGTCAGCTAGAATGGGTGAGTCATCATCCTTTGAGGACCATTTTATCAGTTGTATTAAATATTTTCAATTTCAATCATCAGTGAGTTAGTTGGGTTCTTGTCCCATCAACTCATTAGTATGTAGAGGCGTATCAGACATAGTATGTTTTCAATTTCAGATTTCTTTTATGTATTCAGATATTCGATGTTATCAGATTTTCAAACTTCCGCTATTTTAGTATGTTAGACTTCTGCATTATTGTGTTGAGCTTAAGAGGTCATGTTCATGCCATAGGTCTACTTGGAGCCTCTTGGGTTCTTTGTCCCGTGTCTCGATCCAAGCCTACATTCGGGTCAATGACAGTAAGTAATTTTTTGATATTCTAGTTAACCCCAATCCTATCAATTCCCTATCAATAACAAACCCCTTGTATTCGATAATATTGTTACTTCAAAGTTGGTTGCCTTGTTTTGTTGTTGAGTTTGAATGCATAGTGTGATCTTGCAAACTCTCAATATTTACTTTTCTAGTTTTAATACAATGATGCTATTTGATTTAATTTTCTAGATGACTTTTGTTGGTATCAATCTTCATTCCCTGTGTATTTGACCCCCACTCATAAGTTGGGTAAATTATATTGCGATGACCGTATACACTTTCTCCTATAGAGGAGTGGATTTGGACATCATCAAGGCGCAACTGGCATTCGACTCGGGATTAATCGAGAAGCCGACTATATAGTGTCTATAATTGTAATATTGAGGATGACCAGGACACCTGCCACAATCAACCAAGATAGATACTGGACCCATAAACCTCGGTAATAACAAATAAGTGACTTGAAAGCTGATAAGGTTACAAAAAAGCTAAACAGAGTAACGGAAAGCCGACAATGCTACACAATCAAAACAAACTATACATACTATTACACATCAGCCTATAAAGAGTAAACAAACTAAAATGTATAGGATAGGGCCCCGGACATGTCACGACTCGAGCTGAGACACCTGATCGAGACACGAGAACTAGAAGCACGAATGATTCCAAGCTAACCCATGGTACATATGTAAAATGATGTAAGAGCATAATCAAGTAGAAATAAACATAAGCATCAATAAAGAGGAAGATTAAATATCATAAAGCGTATATCAAGTGATAACATCACAATGCTGAATCAAAAAGCTGAACATATTAGGTCTATGTCTGAAAAGCATCTACTATCTGATGAGATGCTAGGACAATCCCCCAGCTAACTCCAAGTCCGAACCTTAACTGACATATCAACATAACTAAATGAATGTCCTAGAAACATAACGACTCACCCAATAGGGGCTGAGCAGGACTGATATGGGAGCAGGACTAACGGTGCGACTAAGTCTGATCGCCCGAACCTATATCATGAAATAATATAACATAGAGTATGCGGTAAGTACTTGGAATGTACTGAGTATATTAGTTAAGTAAAACATGCTTAGTAAAGTGCTAATTAAAAATTATAAG
>JACEIK010005327.1:90828-107286 GCA_018107945.1 Datura stramonium
AGTTATACAGTATTCTTTTGTTGAGTTACAGATAACTAGATAGCATGGTGGCCTTGTCGGCCCGCATAGGTTCCCCTATGAGATATAGGATTCTGGTTAGTTGAAGTTTTATACAGGTGGCTATAGGCCCAGTCGGCCGGAGGCTGTACTTACAGCCGTTATATAGCCCGTTGTTTCCAAAAATTTGAGATAGAGCTAGCCAGGCACCAGATGTGCTTAGGCTCACCAGTTAGCAGTCCTGGTCCTACTAGGGCACCAGGTGCGAGTCATACCCCCAAGGCGGGGCGTGACACCAACCCTCAAGGATCATCAGTTGTATGCAAAGTTCAGCAAATGTGAGTTTTGGTTGGAATCGGTGGCATTTCTAGGCCGTGTGGTATCAGGTGCGGGCATAAAAGTAGACTCTCAAAAGATCGAGGCGGTAAGAATTGGCCCAGACCAGTGAACCCATCAGATATCAGGAGCTTTTTGGGCTTAGCGGGTTATTATCGGAGATTTGTGGAGGGCTTTTCATTTATTGCCACACCATTGACTAAGTTGACTCAGAAGAAGGTGAAGTTTCAATGGTCAGAGGCTTGTGAGAAAAGCTTCCAAGAGTTGAAGACCCGACTCACTTCAGCACTAGTGTTGACTCTATTCGAGGGTAGAGATGGCTTTGTTGTGTATTGCGATGCTTCACGAGTTGGACTCGGGTGTGTGTTGATGCAACATGGGAAAGTGATAGCATATGCCTCGAGATAGTTGAAAGTTCATGAAAAGAACTACCCGACCCATGATCTTGAATTGGCCGCGGTGGCGTTTGCATTGAAGATATGGCGACATTACTTGTATGGGGTCCATGTGGATGTATTCACGGATCACAAGAGCTTGCAATATGTGTTCACGTAGAAAGATCTCAATCTTCAGCAAAGTAGGTTTTTGGAGTTACTCGAGGACTACGACATGAGTGTCCTTTACCACCTAGGTAAGGCTAATGTGGTAGCGGACGCACTTAGTAGACTCTCTATGGAGAGTGTGTCCCACGTGGATGAGGGAAAGAAAGAGTTAGTGAAGGATGTCCTCCGACTTGCGAGGTTGAGAGTTAGATTGGTCGACTCAATCGATGGCGGCGTTGTTGTGCAAAATGGATCAGAATCGTCCTTGGTGACGGATGTGAAGGCCAGGCAAGGTGAGGATCCAATCCTAATAAAGCTGAGGGAAGTCGTTGGAATTCAGAAGGTGGAGGTTTTCTCCCAAGGGGGAGATGCGGTGCTGCGGTACCAGGGTCGTCTATGTGTCCCATATGTTGATTATTTGAGGAACTGAATATTGCATGAGGCACATGGATCCAGGTATTCTATTCATCCAGGTGCCACCAAGATGTATCATGACTTGAGGGAAATATATTGGTGGAAAGGAATGAAGAAGGATATTGCAGAATTTGTAGTTAAGTGCCCGAACTGTCAGCAAGTGAAAGTTGAGCATGAAAGGTCAGGAGGCGTACTTCAGGATATCAGCAATCCCACTTGGAAGTGGGAAGAGATTAATATGGATTTCATTACAGGCCTACCTCGTACTCGCCGACACTATGATTCCATTTGGGTGGTGGTTGATGGGTTGACCAAGACTGCACACTTTCTACTGGTCAAAACCACAGATTCAGCGGATGATTATGCTAAATTGTATATCCGGGAATTTGTTTGACTTCATGGAGTGCCCTCGTCCATTATTTCAGACCGAGGTACTTAGTTTACCTCCCAATTCTTCCGTTCTTTTCAAATGGGACTTGGGACTCAAGTTAAGCTCAGTACAGCCTTTCATCCGCAAACAGACGGCCAGGCGGAACGAACAATTCAGACCCTCAAGGATATGTTGATGGCATGTGTGATGGATTTCAAAGGTAGTTAGGATGACCACTTTCCCTTGATCGAGTTTGCTTATAAAATCAGCTATCACTCTAGCATCTAGATGGCACCGTTCGAGGCTCTTTATGGGAGGAGGTGTAGATCGCCCATCGGATGGTTTGAGGTTGGAAAGCCGCTATGATAGGGCCTGATTCGGTTCATGAGGCCATGGTAAAGATTCAGTTGATAAGGGATAGGATGAAAACTGCTTAGAGTCATCAAAAGTCATATGCGGATGTAAGAAGAAGGGATTTGGAGTTTGAGGTGGACGATTGGGTATTTCTAAAGGTATCTCCCATGAAGGGAGTCATGAGGTTCGGAAAGAAAGGAAAACTCAATCCCCGCTATATTGGTCCCTATAGGGTCATGAGAAGAGTTGATAAGGTAGCGTATGAGTTGGACTTTCCATCAGACTTATCTTCAGTTTATCCCCTCTTTCATGTATCGCTCTTGAAAAAGTGCTTGGGTGATCCATCTTTAGTTGTCCAAGTGGAGAGTGTTGGTGTGGGAGATAGCCTCAGTTATGAGGAAATTCCAGTTGCAATCTTGGATCGTTAGGTTCGGAGGCTGAGGAATAAAGAAGTAGCTTCGGTGAAGGTGTTGTGGAGAAACCAGCATGTTGAGGGAGCTATGTGGGAAGCCGAAGCGGCTATGATGGCTAAATACCCCCACCTGTTCCCTACCGGCTCAGTTTTAGTTTGAGGTATCAGTTTTTGCCCTAATTATCTAATCAGTTTCCATGTACAGTTCATGTGCGCAAGTTTGAATCATGGTATGATAAATGCATGTGATGCCTGAATTCAGTTCAGCTATGTAGTTTTTTTCGGAGGTAGTTATTCCGTCAGTTTCGGTTTTAATAATCAGTGTTGCATATGAGGATTTCTTGTTTCTGAGTTTTCTGTGTTTTTCTAACAGCCGAGGATGAATGTCCCCAAGGTGGATATTGTTATACCCCGGGAGCTCAAAGATCGGACCTGGGAGTTGAAACGGGAAATTGTGAAATTGATATTGCAGGCACGGGATGAGACGTTGGATGACTCGTGAGGAGACCCCACGAGTCGTCAGGTGGCTCGTGGGGAGGCCTGGGGAAATAGAGGATTGAGGTCCCTACAAGTGAGGTAACGACTCGTGGTCAGCCACCATGAGTCGTCATGTCCTTCGTGGGGTGGTGTTGGAAAATAAATGGAGGAGCTATCCAGTTACTTAACAGAAGGGACCCCACTATTCGTGGTCTGTCCCAACCACTCGTGAGGTGAGTCGTGATCAAGAAAGGTGAGTTCCATTTGATGCTAAGGCAGTGTACATGACGGGAGGTGGCAACGAGTCATGACTAGTGGCAATGGTCGTTAAGTCACCCGTTGCGAGCCTTAAAGAATCAGTTAAGCAGTGCACTCGACGAGCGACATAACGCGTCGTTTGGCCAATGATGATCCATCAGGTCGTCCGTTAGGACCACCTGGCATTGTTTTCTTGTGAATTCAGTAAGGTTCTTTTCTTAATTCCTCAGTTCCTAAGACCTATACTACGTCGTTTAAGGCTCGTTTTACAGGGTTTTAAKAGGGGAAAACCTATTCTAAGCTAGTTCATTCCATGCATGCAAACTTGAGAGCTTGAAGGGAGGATTTAGAGAAAGTTTTGAAGGTTTCCATKGGAATATCATCTTGGGAAATTAGAGAAGTGTTAAAATCATCCCTCTCGGGTATGTAAGGCAATGAGTGGGTGTCTTCTTCCATACTCATGCCCAATTCCTATCTAAATGTGATAAATTATTTATGATCAAGTATGGGGTTTTACCCGATTGTATGATTCTTCAATCTCTATACATAGGTATGATTAGGTTGTATTTATATTGATGGATTATGAAGCTTGGGCAGATTCTAAGTTGTTTTTGCTTATAATATTTTTTTTCAAATTTTGAATCTAAAACGCCCATGGATGATTAGTTCATAAAAGAAGTGATTTATGACAAATGTGTGATGATGAGGTTGATGATGAAAAGCATGTTTCTAAAACTACCCATGATTATGTTGTCGTTTTCAAAATGAATTGATTAGATCCAAGTATGATAAAGCTTTGGGTGATGCCCACATGTTAAGTTAAAGTGATGATTTTCCTAACACAAGCTTACCACATTGTTTGAAGTGAAATTTCCCAACTTTTATTATAAATTCTAGCTTGTGGTATGTTGAGTAAATATTCTACATGTAGCTTACCACATGATTTGGAATAGATGTTCCCACCTATGATTGAGCTTGTGGTATGTTTTGAAATAAAGCCTCCTATATGCATGAATTCATAATTGAGATGTATGTCAATGTTGAGCTTTGTCAATAGAAAATGTTGAGCTTCATATTCATATGATGTCTAGTCGATACATGATTTCATTATGAGCTTTGTCAATAGACAATGTTGAGCTTCGTCTCATACGATGTTGAGTTATGCATGAATTCATCTTGAGCTTTGTCAAGGGACGATGTTGAGCTTCGTCAATAGACGATGTTGAGCTTCATTATATACGATGTAGAGCATTGCATGTTTTTGGAAGAAGAGTCTGGCACCGAGCGGGTTAAGGGTCAGTTACCCTATGCCCCAGAACTATGCACCAACGTAGGTTGATACTATTATACTATTCGTACGTCCCTTGTGAGCTATCCCTGGCCCAATTGGCCCTTCAGCTTGATATCGATATCATGGTATCGTCCATCGCCATGGCAAGGTTATGGACGGCTCTACCCACTTGAGTGTTATAGTTGGGACCACATAAGTTCTATTGTGGTATGTCGATTAAGTGATGAGTCTCCCACTGTCTATATCATTCAGATTGCAAATTCATTACTTATGGTAATTACCTTATGCGTGCATATTCTAAAAGTAAGGTTTGACTCATTGTTTAGCTTTTTGATATAAATGTTATGTTTAGCTTTGAGTCATTCGAGTTAGTCATGATGTTGTAAATCTAAGCATGGTCATGTTATGATAGGATTGCGATTTCAGAGTGAATGCATGTATGCCCTTCCTCTCATGTTGAAAATGTATGATATGCATGAAATGTATTAAATGATTTACTTTACTAAAGTGATTTTACTTACCTTGCATACTCGGTATATTCCACGTACTGACCGCATACTTTCTATGTAGCATCATTTCATGATGCAGGATCCGTTTCCCAGGTTCAGCCCCGTTTGTAATCGCTTATTAGAGTTAGCACCTGTGTGAGTGGTGAGTCCTCATCTTTCGAGGACTAGACTTTCAATTTCATGTCGTATTTCAATTTCATATTTTATGGAGTGAGTTGGGGTCTTGTCCCATCAACTCATCTATACTAGACGTTTTCAGACTTATGTATGTGTAGCTTTGGATATTATTCTGATGTGCTGTTGTATGAGACTTTCGCTGAGTTATGATTATGTTTTCTTCATGTTTATTGAATGAGTTAGTTGAATGGTTATGCCATGTGTCGACTTGGGGTTTCTCGGGGTCCCTTGTCCCGTGTTTACGATCCGGGCTTCCGTTTGGGTCGTGACAACAAGATATGAGATAAGTCAGGTTTATACAATCTCAACATAGACACATGAAATAAAGGATGCACCATGGATATCTCTTACAGTAATTTCAGCTCATAGGACATCTTCCCATCTCTCTTCATGATTTTATAAAGACTAACAAATTAAGGACTAAGCTTGTCAGTCCTATCAAAATTCATGACACCCTTCATAGGTGAAACCTAAAAAACAGTCACATGCGACAAATTCCAACCCGTGATGCCTCATGTCAATATAAGACTTTTGTCGACTTTGAACAATTTATTGTTTACTTACAATAAGATTCACTATCTCAATAGTTTCATGAACTAAGTCATGACCCAATAATTCTACCTCTGTCTGTTCAAACCAGCCAATTGGAGATCTAACATGCCACCTATAAAAAGCTCTATAATGAGCCATTTGGATGATCGCTTAATAATTATTGTTGTACATGAATTAGACAAGAGGCAGGTTATCCATCCAATTACATCAGAAATCAATCATACACACCCTCAACATGTCGTCAAGAGTTTGGATAGTTCGTTCTACTTTCCTGTCCATATGAGGATTAAAAGTAGTGTTCAAATTGACATGAGTTCCCAAACCCTCTTGGGAGATTTTCAAAAATGAGCATGAAATTGTGTATCTCTATCTAAAATAATGGATGTTAGAATACCATGCAGCCTCACCATCTCCATAAAATATAACATTGCTTAGTGAGTTGCAGTAATAGTTGTCTTCAAAAGGAGAAAATATGTTGATTTCGCAAGCCTATCCACAAGCACCCAAATAGAATCGTACTTGGTCCTTGTGGGGGAGGGGGGTAAACCTAAAATAAATTTTGATATTGATATTCTCCCATTTCCATGCCAGGATTTTAATATTCTAAACCAGACCACCAGGCCGCTGATGCTCATCCTTCACTTGTAGACATTTCAAACACTTAGCTATGAAATTTGTTATATCAACTTTTATGCTCTTCCACCAGTAATATTGATTCAAATCTTTATACATATTTATGGATTCTGGATACACAAAATATTTAAAACTATGAGACTCCACTGTCAAATCTTGTCAAAGGCCATATATGTTTGGAATATATAAGAGACCTTGTTGTTTCAAGACATTGTCAACTGCATCGACCGTGAATGAAGTTTATTCACTATTCTACACTTCATTTGCTACTGATCTCATTTCAAATTCTCGAGTCTAGTCTTAGGCACTTTCAGGGTATTAGATAAACTTGCTAAGTAAATTAGTGGGTAATGGAGCAACACCAATAACTCCGACAAGACAACTATCATGCCCCGTGCCTACCCCCTAGGCGTGGCTCGCACTCATACCACCTAGTGATCCAGGTGAACCTTTGGTCTGGCTTACTACTAGTTGAGAGTATAATAAAGTAATTCGGAAGCTAAAAATATGTGAGCTCAATATAACAAAATAAGATTTATTAGCTGAAGCTAAAAACAATGTTAAAAGGTAACATTTATTACTTAACTCTATCTAATCTATCAAGCCACTAACGTCTTAAGATAGGTGCCGATACAAATATCCCATGGCTACCTTAAGCTCTACTAAAAAATAAATTAAACATGACTGGGACTCTACGAATGTAGGAGGTCTCACCAAAAGCTTAATGAAGTGAGATCCTAGTGATGCATCCGCTACTGATTCTTTCTACCCGAGTCTGCATAATAATAAGATGCAACATCAAGTAGAATTAGTATGTTTGAATGTACGACATGTAAAATGGCTGAATGAAACAACAGTTGAGAAATAATATCTGAATTGAAAGAATAAATTAACTAAATCTGAAAGCCTTGCCAAGGCAGAGGACAAAACTAAACTATGGATCCATATTAAGCCCTTACCAAGGTCTATCTAAGGAGTCTCCTAAATGACGGCACGATCCCAACCTATGCTGGCTACATAATTTTGGGGCTTATGGCTTATCTGAACCCTTCACCCATCTCAATGCTAAATAATCCTCCCAAAAACTATGCTCATATAAATATGCCTATCTGAGGCAGATGAAAACATCTTTTATAAAGCACTTCAGCTATATTTATATGATTTTTTAAAATCTGCATTGAGACTTGGCTTAAAATCTCTTTAAAAACTTGGGAGCTTCTATGCTCTAATATCTTGAAAAACTTGTGAGCGTCTATGTTCAAACTCTTGAGTTTCAAAACATGAGTTTACTTTAGCTTTTGAAAATGCTGGTAGCTATACATTTATCTGAAAATCTCTTGGTAGAAATCCTCTTAAAAATTTGCTCATTTTATGAAAATAATGCATTTATCTCAAATTACAATACTTTCAAAATAATGACTTTCATGCAATTGGGTTAATGGGATAAGAGGTAAGAACCATAACCAACCAATCAAGAGTCAATATATATCATCAATAATCAAGAGATTTGAATTATGATCAACAATTAAGGTATACAATAGATATATCAAAATACAATAAGGAAATTCAATAATGAACAATTCAATAATAGAGAAGAAGACCCAATCAAGAAATTTGTCAAAGGGCATGAGGAAAGGTAGAATTCCTTACATAGGTAAGCTAAGTGAACCCTTGACTTAAGGTTGAAGAAACCCTAGGTAGACGGTGATGAATCCCTAGCTTACTTGAGAATTTTAGAGATTTTGATTCTTCAACTTACATTGTAATGGGGAGGAATGAGAGTTTAGGCTAATAAAACCCTTAAATATTCCCCTAAGGAATCCCAATATATTTTGGTTTAGGTGATAAAATTATATAAAAAGTTACTAAACTAACCCTGGAATCCCATCTATAAGATTACCCGCCCTACTCATTAGGTAACTTGATGACTCGTGGTGACCATTCGTCACCACTGGAGCAATTTGATCACTTTCTAATTTCTTCATGTCACCTAGATAGAATGAATCATTACCTGAGTCATTGGATCTAGGAGTTTTAAAAACTCTGATGCTCATTACGAGTCACTTGACAAGTCGTTCCTTCTCCTAATTAGTCATCAAATCTCTCATTCTGTGATGAAAAAGTTAGTTTTTTTGTTGGTTTTTGCTTCAAGTCTAGAGTCTAGTCTTAGGGATTCATGGGGTGCTATAATAGCACTTGGGGGTACACCATGCTACCACTTGTAGCTCCTCGGATGGATGATATTTCTGACATAAGTATGTTCTCGAGACTGGTGGTTGGGCCAATTAAAGCTAGAGAGAAGCATGATTTATTTTGAAGGTTCACCAGGACGAAGCCTCTTGTGTTCTACAGCACTGAGACTAAGGATACCTATGAATTCATCATTGACTGCCATGAGAGGCTCTATAAGATAGAGGTTGTGGAGAAATACGGGTGTGGAGTTTGTCACTTTTTAGCTTATGGGAGATTGTTAAGCTCTGGTGGAGGGCATTTATGGAGTGCAGATCAATAGAATCACCAACATTGACATGGACTCAGTTCTACTCCACTTTCTTGGAGAGTATGTCCCTTGCACTTTGCGAGATCGTAGGCCTGCATTAAGTAGGGGACCTCCTCAGTTGTAGCCTACGAGAACGATTTCCATTCCTTGTCTAGGTATGCTTTACTGTTACTACCCACAGAGGAGGAGAGAATTAGATGGCTTGTGAAGGGTCTAAATGTGGGACTCCAGCAGTCAGCCTTATAGATGGTCTCTTCAGGTAAGACTTTTCAGATGGTGGTTGAGCATGTTAAGAATATGGACAGGGTTAAATAGGATGGATATGTGAAGAATGCTAAGAAAGGTTAGTATGGGAGCAATTTTAATGGCTCTTTCTACAGGGCTTCGGTTCCTTAAGGGTACTCTAGAAGCCCCATTTAGTCAGCTATGCAAGTGTCAACTGATGGTCCGCCAGGGGATAGTCAATGCACTTCGATTATTGTGGAGGTACACAGGAGGCTCATTTAGATTTTGGGGCCCATCCTATCTCTTCGGTCCCAGCTCAGAGGCCTGTGATAGATAAGGTCTGTCATGCGTCTGGTGAGTATGGCTACATATGGAGGTGGTTTCCCATGTTCGAACAAGGTGGGCAGATTGTTCCACATCAAACTTCTTGAGCCTCAACTACATCAGGTAGGGGAGGTAATGCTTTTAGCAAGGATTGCCCTTAGCTTGGGCAAGGTGGCCACTCAGTGGGTGGAGGTGGGCCCCAGCCTAGCAGAGGGGGTGATCAAGCTGGCAGAGGTAGTATTCAGAACAGTAGAAATGGTGCACAACCCGACAGGGACGGGTCATAGAAAGTCGGCCAAGCTCATTTATATACATTTTTGAAAAGACCTGAGGCAAAGGCTTCAGATGCAGTTATCACAGGTACCAATCTTGTATTTGATCACATGGCTACTGCTCTATTTGATCCTAGTTCTATATTAACGTATGTCTCTGCTTATTTTTCTAATGGTTTGAACCTTGTTTGTGATGTGCTTACTACTCTGATTCATGTCTCTACTCCCATTAAGGATTTTGTGGTTGTTGATAGAGTCTACCGTGCCTATTCAGTAAGATTCATTTGCTATAAAACCTGGGTAGATTTGGTGATCCTAGCTATGCTGGATTTTGATGTTATCCTTGGGATGATTTAGTTGTCACCTTACCATGCTATTCTGGATTGTCATGCTAAGATAGTCACCATAGCATGCCTGGTGTGTTTAGATTGCAATGGAAAGGGGATTGTAGCCCTACTCCTAAGAAAATCATTTCCTTTATTCATGCCCGAAAACTAGGAGAGGGATGTTCAATGTATCTAGCCCATATTTAGGATTCTATTTCAGAGGTTCCACCCATAGAATTAATTCCAGTGGTTCATGAGTTTCTAGAGATATTTCGCACAGATTTGTCAGGCATGCCACAGGTCCGTGACATTGATTTCTACATAGACTTAGAGCTAGGGACCTGACCTATTTCCATTCCGTCATACTGAATGGCACTAGCTGAGTTGAGGGAGCTGAAAGAATAGTTGGAAGAGTTGCTTAGTAAAGGATTTATTTGTCTGAGTGTCTCCCCATAGGGTGCCTGATAAAGGGCGTATTTACGTATTTATTAGCCATATTTTGCCCATACTTAACTATGTTTTGAGAACAAATTGTGTGTGTTTCCTTGTGTTTTATGATATATTTGTGAAAAAGGGCTAACACACAAGATTATATGCTTTCAAGTATTAAAGTGATGACTTTGGGCTTAATTGTGGCTAAAAAGAGCAAGAATGGCAAAACGGGATTGACAAAACGAGTATGATAGAAGTTGGCAGTGCACAGGTATGGTTGTGCTATGGCCTGCGCGCCGCACAGACACATTTGATGCACCAAGAGGCACAACGCACCAGGTAGTATGGCATATGGAGGGGCATGGCGCACGACAATGTTTGGATGGCCAAAGGTCAAATTCCAATTCTACTAGGAATAAAAGCAGCCAAACCCAATTACAATCCAAGAAGGAACAATGAAGGCTTAATATGCTATTATAAATAACCTTTATTCCCATGTCATTGGCGTCCTAGAGTCTATCATAAGTCATTGTATTCTTGAAGTATAGCGATGCACAATTCATACTTTAACTAATTTGTGTAATAGTTTAGCTGAGTGTTTGTGGAGAATCATAAAGTTCTTGTGACTCAATATAGGTTTGGAGATTTTATTAACGAGTTTATATTATCATAAGTACTTTATTATAATTTCTTCTACATCTTCTATTTGTTTTTTCATAAATATGAGTGGCTAAATCTCTTAAGCTAGGGTTGTGAGAACCATGATGGATTAACGAAAGTAGAGATAATAAAATAGTGATTCTTGAATGGTGAATTATTATTCTCTTTGTTTTAATTAGTTTTAGTGGTTGCAAACGTTAAAACGTGCCCGTATCTTCAACTTGCACGACAAAGAGGTTGAAGTTAGGAAAAGAAAATAACAATGGCAATTTGAGGCTACCAACCCTTATTCAAATTAACTTGAGTTCTAGCCTAGGATAGTTAAGTAAATACTTATGGTATGGGAAAAATATATGCACTTCGAGTCTGAGAGGAGATAAATGAAATTCATTGTCACGACCCGAGTCTATCCCCTAGACGAGACACAGTACATGGAGTCACAAGTAATCCCAAGTCAACCCATGGTCTATCATAACATTGGTAATCTGAGTAAAACCACTGCGGAATCTTAAACATGAAATCATTAAGGAAAATTGAGTAGAAAAGTTTATTCATATGAATATAAAACTGAATGTATTGTGTTTATCTTGTGTTAGAGTTGAGCTTAAAAGTCCTCCATGGGATAAAAGAGGGATTCTTGGGAAGTACATGGGAGCTAGTGCAGTGACAAACTTCTCCACATCAAATAAAAGTAAGGATGAGAGACAACAGAAAGAGAGAAGGGTGGGCAACTTGACAACTCAAGAGAGGAAAAAGGAGAGGAAGTGATGAGTGAAGAGAGTGAGTTGTCAAAAAGTAAGAATGAGTGGGAAGAATTGAGTGATGTGAGTTTGAGAGGTAAAATAGAGAGTGAACCAGTACATTTGAGTGATGAAAAAAATGAAGAGATTAAAAGAATAAAGTGCATTAGTGTGAGAGATTCTAATTCAAGCTCTAACCAATTAACTCATTATTTTTCTACTGTTTCTGTTCAAAATGTGCAAGTCAGTGAAGAAGAAATCAATGAAGAGTTGGAACAACAATTGCATGAAGTAAGAAAATTCAGTTTTAAAGAGGATTTGAAAAGTGTAAAGGCCAATGATTTATGGAAGCAATTACAAGTTGAAGACATGTTTGACCTTGATTGTCTCATGTGGTATGACCTTATTAATGATCTGTTTGTTTCAAATGAAACATAACTTGTACCACAAGTTCATGAGGCAAAAGTTTTAAGTGAAGATATAACTCAAATTTGGAGCGATCCTTCTCTTTTTAATTATTCTTCTCATGTGAGCACTCTATCACAATGTGATGAAAGAGAGGTGCAGGGTAACTTGAGTGAACAAGTCCAAGAAAATTTGAGAGAGAATGAATCTTGTTCACATCCAAATTTGCTAAATCTTTCTTGTTTTAGTATCACTTCTCAATCCATGCAGAAATTTGAGGAAGAACCTTGTGAAGAGGATGATTGTACCTCATTTGAGGAAGAAACTAACATTGGTTGGGGGTTTTAAAGTGTACAATAACTCATTTTGGGAAGAAATTGGAGAAGACATTAAAGTGATCTCTAGTCTGTTATGGTTTGAGAATATCACTAGAGAGGGTGCCAATGAAGGCAATGAGACACATCAAACATTTGAAGCCGTAGATGTTGAGAATGTTGAGATAAATGATGAATGTAATAGCTCAAGTGTAGTGAAGGAGAAGTGCTCACAGGTTTCTAACTTCTTAGTATCTTTATCTTGTTTTGAAGATCCTTTTTTTCTCAGGTTCAGTCAAAGTTACTTCTCAAAAGAATTGCTTTTGATCCATATCTTGATTATGGTATATCCAATGGTGAGGTTAACTTGTTTAACAAGAGAAAATATGGTATGTTTGTTTGGTATTCATATACTTTTGGTCTAGCTAATGACCCTCTATTGTTTAAAGAACTTATGAATTGTGTTTTAACTGCTTACGTGGGTAATTACATTATTTTGTTAAATAGTATAGTGCTTGGATATTTAAAAGGGGTGTTTGTGCATAAAAGAACTAAATGGGTTAAGTGGTTGCATGGTCACTACCTGGTGTTATTTTTACCAAATGCTTTCTCTACTTTCTTTGTTTACCGCCTACTAATCTTGCTTATCATGTTGTTTGTAGGTATTGGTCAAGCTTTGAGGACAGATCTTCTTTAAGTGAGGGAGAATGATAGCAACCAAAGAAGCTCAAATCCAATGAAGGTGCAAATATAGTCAATGTCACTATTCGAGGATGAATATTCTTTAAGAAGGGGAGAATGATAGCATCCATGGCAGCTCAATGTCATTAAAATACATGGATAAGGATTTGAAAGTTTCATCAAATAAGAAATTTCAAAGACAAACTCAAATGGGCTGCAATTAGCTATTAAAAAGTGTCTTGTGATGGAAGAAGATCTCAAGCCCAGTGAAGATATTTTCTTCAACTCCTACATCTATTTGGAGGTCTAAATTAAAGTTCAAAAGGAGATTGAATGGGGCCCAAATCAGCCCCCAATGGGAGAAAATATTGCAGTAATTTTTAATTAGTTTCTAGAATATTAAGAGTTGATTTATAGATGTTGACTTTCTAGGACTATGTGTGTGGCAGCTTTCAATGCCATTTAGTTTTTTGTTTTAATCTATGTTTGATTACATTGATCTAAGTATGGGAAGCCTTCTATGTCCCTAAGGAACATAATTTCTTTAATTGAGTCTTTGACCAGCCCATTCTAGGATTCTATATAAAGGGGTTCTTTCTCTTAATTGTAACTAAGTTTGATTTAATATATTAGTAGCATCTTTGTGGCTTGTGGAGACCTTTGTAGGTTCTCTTTGGGTTATGCCATTTTTGTTCTACTTTGAACCATAAAATGGATTTTTTCAATGGTAAGATTCCTTGTTTGAGTTTCCTCCTCCCTTTTGTTCTTATACTTCTTCTTAATTGATTCAATATTTCTTGTTTCTTCTCTTTTCAAGAATAAACTCCTTCCCCCTTTCTAATCTTCTAATTTTTAGAGTCTTTCGTTGTCCGTGTCGTTATCAAGTAGGAGAAAACACAACACTGAAAATAAATAACTAAATTGTAAAGACATGCAATGACCAACAGAAATGCTGAAACTGAATAAATTATGATATACTGAACTGAGTAGTCTAAAACTATTCTGAACTGAGCTAATTTGAGACTGAACTGAAATGACTAGTAGGAGAGTCGATAACCGACATATAACCACATGAGCTAAACGTAGAGTCCGATGTATACACCCCATCGGTAGGACCCAATATACCTTTCTAGGGTATAGAGACATGAACTGGGTGATCACAAGTATGGGTCCATGAGGCCAATAAAATATAACATACGGTGGCAATGTAGTTCTGGGAATCTGGGTGCGCTAGCACCCCGGTCCATTCGGTGTTAAGTGTTACTCCCACTGGATAGTCCTAGACCGACTACTAAGCTGATAACTCAAAATTGAGGCCCAAGACTAAGTCAGGAATACTTATCTGGAAGTACTCTGAGAGTCTTATTGGACCGGATTCTGTAACTGGTGTTCTAAGACTAGTCAGATTTTCTTATCTGGAAGCGTCGTAACCGTATAAAGAACAAATTGTAATCTGAAACTGGGGTCCTAAGGCTGGTCAGAGCTACTTATCTGGAAGTGTCATGACCTTCTAAAGAACCACTAAAATCTGGTACTGAGTCTAATACTGATAACTGGGAGGCACCATTGACACCTCAAGAATTAACTATAGTCAAAATATCTGACTAAAATTTCCACATACACTAATAATATGGGGATTTAACATATGTTAGAATCAAGATACAGGGAAACTAGTCCAACACGCAAGCTCCTAAATTCTACTAAACTGAGACTTAGGGCTAAATTATTCCATAAGATATAATTCTCATAAATGTCTAGATATAGGGAATAATAAGAAATTAAAATCATGATAAATATACTACTCAAAATTTATAGATATAAGTCTAACAATCTTCTACATTTTGAATCCACAGGGTTGTAATTGATTGAGAAAATAGGGAAGATTTGGGGAGACAAGGGAAGAACTATTCCTTTGTTGAATTCCCCCATACATGGTGATGGAAATCCCCGAGAGAATCTCTTGAAAATCTGAGGAGAATTTGATTGCCCTAGCTTCTGCTCTGAGTCTTTCTGAGAGAATTCTACATACTAACTTCTGAAGGGATGCGAGGAATGAAGTAAAACTATCAGCTACCCTTCTAAATCCCATGATTAAAACCCAAAATGATGTAGTTTAGAGTCTAGCAGTTTAAAATATTACGTAAAACACACTAGGAAATTTGCAGGAAAAAGGACCCTGCCATTCCCCACGAGGCACTCCACGAGTTGTGAAGTCAGGGACGACTCGTGGTGCCAAGTCGTGATATGTACTAGAAATTTCTTCAAATTCAATAGCCTTCCAATGACTAACTTCATGAGTCGTCAGGAGACCTAACGACTCGTGACATCTCCCCTTGCCATTGAACCAAGATTTCTCTTCATGGGTCACCACGGGGGACACCATGACTCGTGGTGTACCCGATGAGTCATGGTGATGATTCGTTAGGTACACTGCCCAAATTTTCCAACTTTCAGCCAACCCTTGACCACAACTCATATGAAGACTCATGGTGTTGACCACGACTCGTGGTCACACCCGTGGTCACTCAGTTTTTCCAAATTTTCAACCAATTCCGGATCCTGGCCTACCCCACGGGTCACAGAACGACTCATTTTGTGATTTGGTGTAGAAAATCCTATTTTCTCTGTTTCAACTCTCAGGTCTGATCTTAGGGTTTTTCGGGCTTTATAATATCTCCCCTTGGAAACATTCATCCTTGAATGTTGTAAAACATACAAAAAAGTAGAGAAACTCAATCTTCATATTCAAATACTGATCATATAAACTGAAAACTAACGGAATGACTACCTCCGAACTAAACTACCTAACTGAACTGAATTCACAAATCATACACACATTCATTAACACGAAAGAAACTGAGACACAAGGATGGAACATGTAACTGAATAGAGTTTTAGGGAGAAAATTGATACCTTAAACTGAAATTGAGCTGGAAGGGAATAAATGTGGGTATCTATCTATCATATCAGCTTCGGCTTCCCGTATAGCTTTTTCTGTCACGCCCCGCCTTGGGGGGTATGACTGGCACCTGGTGCCCTAAAAGGACCTGGATTACTAACTTGTGGGCCGAGGCACATATGGTGCCTGGCTAGCTCTATCTCAGGTTCCTGGAAACAAAGGCTATATAACGGTTGTAACACAGCCTCCGGCCGTCTGGGCCTATAGCCACCTGCACCTGTAATAACAGCTGACCAGAACATACTCAAAATCAGGAACCTATGCGGGCCGACAAGGCCACCATGCTGACTAATCATCT
>JACEIK010005328.1:12480-24129 GCA_018107945.1 Datura stramonium
ATGGTTTGACGTGTCGCTTATCCGGTCTTTCCCCGGGCCTTTTCCTAGCATGTATGGCATTCTAAAACTCTTAACCAACATGCGAATAGGCCATCTACATGTCGATAATTTACAGGGTGTAACAAGTAGAATGGGGGCGGGGTTGAATTTTCAAAACCTTTGTTTCCCGAAATAGTCTATACATAATCTTTTAATCCTTTGTTATAGATTTTGAATTTTCCGTAGGGATGATGAAAGGCAAGCCACCAACAAAGTGATTGTTATCCTTTAGTAGAGGTAGGTTATTGTTTAGGAGTTACACTTTGGATAATAACATGTATTTGTGTGGAATGATTGTGGGTGATTAGTCTCTGGACATTGCTTGTTGTCGTAATCCCTTGTTGAATTCCATTGGGGTTCGTTGGTTAGCCCACCAGAGGGCATAGCATAGGGGCCAATCATGGCCACTTGGGTCATGACAAAGTTGGTATCAGAACCCTAGTTTCATTAATCTCACTGAAGGAGGACGAGTCTAGAAGAGTATCACGTATCGGTGTAGAGACTTCCGTTACTTATCTTCGAGAGGCTACAGGACTTTAGAAAAACTCCCTTCTTTCTTTTATTTTTATGCTTTTACTTGATTCAAATTGGTATCTAGTGATCCAATATGGTATCTGACAATTCTTCTTTCTTTCTCTCATAGATGGTGAGAACACATGCAAGAGAAAACCAACAGGAAGAACCCAAGCCAGTAGCAGCAGTCGCAGTTCGTGGCAGAGGTCGTGAGTGGAGGCCTACTGCTTCCAGAGGAGGGGCCGACACTCTTGCTCTGATTTGGGTGACGTCAGCACCTCCAGTGCCTCCAGTGATTTAGGAATACTTGGTTGTATTGATAGAGGTTCCGACACAGGAAGAGACTGTAGCCACTCCAGCATCAATGCACCCTTTGTTTGAATGGTACTTGATTCATAAAGAATGATTCTTTTAAAGTTATACGGACTTTCTAAAAAAAATGCCATGATCCTCTAAAGTCCTGGCTCAGGTCCTGAATCTTCTAAGCAGCCTAGTGGGTAGTGGGGCAGCACCAGTGACTCCCGTAGGGCAGCAGTCAGGGATATAGTATGCAGCTGTTGTGGCTCCCCATATAGATAACATATCAGTGGTTGTGATTTTTTCGAGGCCGGTAACTATACCGTAATTATAGGAGAGGAGCATGATTTATTCAGGAGGTTCACGAAGATAAAGCCTCCCACCTTCTATGGCACTGAGGCGGAGGATGCCTATGAGTTCATCATTGATTGCCATGAGGCTCCACAAAATGGGGTAGTGGAGAAGCATGGGGTAGAGTTTGGCACCTTCTATCTAATGGGTGATGCTAAGCTCTGGCGGAGAGCATTTGCGGAGTGCAGACCGGAGGGCCAGCAACATTGACCTAGACCCAGTTCTACTCCACTTTCCTAGAGAAGTACGTGCCTCGTACCCTGTGAGATTGGAGGCGAGAATCGTTCACCACCATTGAGCAGGGGACCTCTTTAGTTGTAGAATATGAGGCTCGATTCCACTCATTGTCCAGGTATGCCCTGCCGCTGTTTCCCACAGAGGAGGAGAGGATCGGGTAGTATGTGTAGGGCCTAAATGTGGGTCCCAGCTGTCATCTCTTCAGATGGGCTCCACAAGTGAAGACCTTCCAAGAGGTAGTAGAGTTTGTGAAAAATGTAGAGAGGGTGAAACAGGATGGTTATGCGAGGAATGCTGAGAAGAAGGCTTGAAAGGCAGGTACTTTCAGTGGTTCCTTCATTAGGACTCTAATTCCCCAGGCCTACTCGGGACACCCCGTTCAGTTAGCTATGCAAGTGCAACCTAAGGGTCTGCTAGGGATCACTCTACAACCATCAAGTATAATTGGGGTACTTAGATAGTTCGCTTAGATTTTAGAGCTCGCCCTATTTCTTCTATTCTGACTCAGAGACTAGTGATTAAGAGTGTGTTCCACGAGTGCTGGGAGTATAGACATATCCACAAATGGTGTCCCAGGTATGGTTAGGGCAGGCGGATTTTTCCACACTCAGCTCCTTGAGCTTTGGCCCGTGTCGGAGAGGAGGAAGTGCGTTCACAAGGATCGCACATAGTTAGGGAGGGGCAGTCAACCAGCGGTTAGAGGTGGCACCCAGACAGGTAGAGGAGGTGCTTAGATCGGAAGGGGTGGAAATCAAATTGGCAGAGGGGTTGCACAACCCAACAGGGGCATGTCTCAGTTAGGCAATTCGGCTCACTTCTATGCATTTCTTGATCAACCTGGGGTAGAGGCTTCAGACGCTGTTATCACAGGTATAATTTTTGTATGTGACAAAATGGCTACGACTTTATTTGATCCTAACATTACTTTTTCCTATGTGTCTTCTTAGTTTACTAGATGGTTGGNAGGATGTCACGTCCGGGACCTTGATCATTCAGTCAATCCCATGTGTCTTCTTAGTTTACTAGATGGTTGGATCTTGCTTGTGATGTACGTGATATTCCTATCCAGGTGTCTACTCCTATTGGGATTCTATTATGGTGGATAGGGTCTGTTGTTCTTGTTCAATGGACTTTATGGGTTGTGATAATCGAGTAGATTTTGTGATATTAGACATGGTAGATTTTGATGTAATTTTGGAAATGAGCTCACTGTCTCTATACCATGCCATTCTGGATTTCTATGCCTATATAGTCACCATAGTGGGGCCAGGGTCATCCAGGTTGGAGTGGAAAGAGAATTTTAGTCCTTTTAAGAAACTCATCTCCTATATTCGTGCCCAAAAATTGATAGGGCAGGGTTGGTCATATATCCCACATTCAGGATACCAATTCTTAGGTCCTTCTGTAGAGTCGGTCCTGATAGTTTGTGAATTCTTAGAGGTATTTCCCATGGATCTTCCTGGCATGCCATCGGACTACAACATTGAATTCTGCATAGATTTAGAGCTTGGATCCCGACCTATTTCTATACTTCCATATAGGATGGAACTAGATGAGTTGAAAGAACTCAAGGAGAAATGCCGGAGCTGCTTAGTAAAGGGTTTATCAGGTTGAGTGTCTTTCTACGGGGTGCCCCGATCTTGCTTGTGAAAAAGGATGGTAGCATGCAGATGTACATTGATTACCATCAGTCGAATGTGGTAACCATTTGTAATAAATACCCTCTTTCCCGGCTAGATGACCTGTTTGGTCAGTTATAGAGGGAAACAGTGTTCTCAAAGGTTGATTTGAGATCGGGCTATCATCAGCTGAAGATTCATGATGAGGATGTTCCCAAGACAACTTTTCAAATGAGGTATGCACATTATGAGTTCCTAGTCATGTCTCACTAATTCTCTAACAATGTTTACGTGCTTGATGAAATATATTTTCAAACCCTATCTGGATTCATTTGTAATCATATTCATTGATGATATTAATGTGTTGTGAGTTTACAGAACTTTTGATGCTTTAAAACTAGAAAAATATCATGGACTTAGGTATATTTATATGGATATGAGTTGTTTTTACTTTATTTGCAGGGAAGATAGTTGTTGGAGAAAAAATGTGCAAAAGTTGCAGATAAATGCAGAAAAGCAGCCAAGTACTGATCTCAGTACGAGCTTTACTAGGATTGTACGAGCTGTACTGAGACTCGTGGAAAAGCTCAGAAGGATGGAACAAGCTAAAGGCCAAGTACGACTCTTAATATGAGCCGTAACTGGAGTCGTGGAATACTTCAGAGAGATTTTCACAATTGAAGTCTCCTGATACAAATAGTACCTACGAATCGTAAAATCTACCTACAACCCATACCAAAAGTCGTGGAAAGCTTTAGTGATTTTAGGGACTTGACAGTTCTCATGATACGAAAAGTTGCTACAAGTCATAGGAGCAAGGTACGAGGCATACCAAGATACTCGTAGAAATCTTTAGAAGATGTCAAAGTTCTCAGAGCCAAACCATGAATGGATTGCACGACTCGCGGGATCATGTTACGAGTCATACAAGATGCCAACACTTAGCCAATTCTGCAAATTCCAAGAAATGTATGAGAGAAGGCACGACCCATACAATCCTATTCTGGGTCGTAGGATGTGTCGACGCTAGATTTGGTTATTTCCCTGTTAACCTAAGAAAAGGATTTTATGATCTGTATAAACATTTTTTATGTTTCTTTTAGGTCAGAGACGGTCAGAATTAGTTGGTTTTCAATTATTATCAAGTTTTTAATTAGTTTTTGATAACATTGGAGAGAAATTCTTGAGATAAAAAATCTTGGATTTCTCAATTATTCTTGAGTTTGTTCATCATATTTTCTTGCAATATTCGGAGCAGGTTTTCTTTCAATCATCATTGTAAGTATTTAATTATGTGTTTGTCTATGAATACTAATCAAAATCTTACAATCATAAGAGGCTAAAACCTCCACAACTAGGATTGCGGGAACCATGGTGGATTAACGAACTAGGGTTACACAAAGTGATTCAAGACCAATGCTAAATGCTTATATTGTATTCTCTTCGTCTTTAATGTTTCTTAACAAAGTGTAACGTTAATACATGCCCGAATTCTTTACTTGCTTGAACCTGGAGAAGAAGAGATTAGGAAAAGAGAATTACAACAAAGCCTTGATTTTTATGATCATTGTATAACTTGAGTTGCGGCCACAGGATAGTTAATTTAGAACAAATTGATAATGGTTAATTTGAAATCGCCCATGAGACCTAAAACGATGATTGAGTATAGTCATCCAATAAGGACGAACCAGTCATTTGGATGAACCCTAGTTATCAGTTCTACAAGTAAGCATTGGGATTGATCAAGAGTGTAAACCCGAAGTAGTTATGAGCCCATGGGGAACACTTACCCTAGTTAATTTCAAATATTGGTAATCAACACTTGATTTCACCCTTGTTTTACAATAATTTTTCTATAAACACCCCAATTTGGAGATAACACACCAAAAATCTTAAATACCGACATTAATCTAGTTCTTGCCATATTCCTTGTGGGTTCGACCCCAACCTCTTTGTTGGGTTCTTTATTGACAAAGTACGCTTCATACTTTATCAAGAGTATGAGTTTGAGCATTATCAAAAAGTGGCATTGTTGCCAGGGAATATGACTAAGATTAGATTAATTTCTGGTGTTTAACTTTTGATTGTTATTTTCTCATTTACGTTTTCTTTTGGTTTTGGACACTCACAGTTGTCTCTTGGTAAATTCCAAGTACTCGACGAAGCGAAAACCCCCTAATTCCATTGGATCTTGAAATTGAAAGAACACTACAAAAAATGGAGAACCAAGAGCAAAGAGATGTCTGTCTTGCTGAAGAAGCTAGGACAGCTGAGCTAGCTCGCCAAGCTGCAATTTAGGAAGCCGATGATGCTCGGGATGAAGTTGTCAACACTGGTTGCCATGGAAGGGGCAACAGAGGCTAGATATATGCCCCTCAATTCTTTGGCGAGGATGACCCGAATATTGATGAAGTTGGATCAACTGGAGCTATTGTACCACAACCTTTGCCTGTTGGGGCAAAGTTTGACATCACTAGCACCATGATACAATTGTTGAATATGAAAGGGGTATTTAGTGGTCATGCAGCTAATGATGCCAACCTGCACTTAATGAACTTTGTTGGAATATATAAGGCATATAGGTTGCCCGGTGTTAGTCATGACACAATAAGGTTGAGACTCTTCCCATTCTCTATGTTTGGGGAGGCTACTTTATGGTTATCGGAGTTGCCCAACGACTCGCTACTTTATGGTTATCGGAGTTGCCCAACGACTCTATTACTAACTGGAGGGAGCTCAAATGAGCTTTTCTAGAGAGATTCTTCCCACCCTCCAGGATGCTACAGCTTACGAATGAGATCTACAACTTCCAACAACTAAAAATGGAGGCACTTCATGAAACCTGGTTGAGATTTAAGAAGAAGTTGACCAAGTGCCCAAACCACAAAATTCATGATGAAAGTTTGTTGGAGATTTTCTAAAGCTCATTAAACAATAGTACTAAAGGTGTGGCAGATACTTGGCGGGAGAAGCATTGATGAGTTACACTTGGGAGTAAGTTGCCTCTATCCTTGATAGAGTGACTAAGACCAATAGGGCATGGCACACCCGGGAAGTGGAAGCAGTTGTTGGTACAGATGTTGTTGGTATGAATGCAGACTAATGAAAGAAGGATGAGGAACGTGATCATGAATTGGCCTACATGCGTACATCATTGGACTTGCTCACGAAGCATATTATCGGCACTGGGCCAGAAATTTTAATGCAGTGGGAAGACAGGAACAAGAACTAGGGACAGAGCATTTAGATTATAAGGAGGAGGAAAAGTTCATGGGCAACCAGGTGGCGGGTTTCCGGGCTAACGCCTAAGGGTATGGACAGGACACTTGGCGCCAAGGTTCTGGAAATGAATGTCGTAACCAGTATCGAGATAACTACAACTAAAATGGATACAGATATAGAAGCCAAGGTCGTGAGCGAGAGGGAGAATGGAGAAGGAATGATGGTTACTGCAACGATCGAGCAGGATTGTACATGCCTCTAATGCACATGAAGGGGAGGCTGCACAATCAAAATCGGAGAGCATGATGGATGAGATGCTAAAAAAGTGAGATCCACGGAAGAGCAGCTGAAAGACATTTTTAGAGATATATTTGGCATGGGCCAGAGAATTAAGTCACATGCCACGACCATCAACTAAATAGAATAGCAACTGGGTCAACTATCGGCAACCCTGAACCCTAGGCAAAAGGGAACACTGCCTAGAAACACAGTCCAAAATTTGAAGAATGAAACTGAATGTCTATGATGACTAGAAGTGGAAAAACCATGATTGATCCCCTTCTGGCGGTTGTAGTTGAAATGCAAAGGAAGAAAGAGAGTGTAATTGATGATGATGATGAGGTTGCTGAGCAAGAGATTAAGGAAGAAGCTGAGTTGACTGAGCTCCAATTGTTTAGAAGGAGCTTGAAGCTGAACAAGGAAAGAAATAAGAGGCCACACAAATCTACAAGGCTATCCCGCGACCACCATAATTGTTCCCTCAAAGAATAAAGAAAAAGGAGAAAGATGGTAAGTTTCAAAAATTTTTGTCCATGCTTAAACAATTATCTGTAAACATACCATTGGTTGAGGCATTGGAGTAGATGTCGGGATATGCCAAGTTTATGAAGGACCTTGTTACCAAGAAAAGTTTGTGAGCTATGAGCATGTGGGTGACTTGCATCATTGTAGCTCCATAGCCTCACGAGTCCTTGTCCAGAAAAAGGAGGATCCAGGTGCCTTCACCATTCAATGTACCATTGGTGATGTTGAGCTCGCAAAGGTACTTTGCAACTTGAGAGCAAGCCTCAATTTGATGCCATTAGCTATGTTCAAGCAACTGGGCTTGGGAGCCCCCACAGCGACTACTATGCGGCTACTGATGGTCGATCGAACTGTGAAGAAGCCTATAGAGATCCTGTTTGATGTGCTTGTCAAGGTGGACAGATTTATATTTCTAGTGTACTTCGTGATCCTTGATTGCGAGGTTGACTTTGAGGTCCCCCTCATTTTGGGGAGACTATTCCTTGCCACTGGGAGCGCTTTAGTAGATGTGGAGGCTGGCTAACTGAAATTCGGGCTTAATAAAGAGGAGGTCACCTTCAATGTCTACCTGTCAATGAAGCAACCAAATGAGTTTAGAGTGGTCTCAGTAATTGAGGATGAGTCTGAGTTTCTTGACGAAGCGTAAGTAGTCAAGAGACTTGCATCATGCCACGACGTTAAATCAAGCGCTTCTTGGGAGGTATCCCATGAGGTGGTTTAGTGAAGTCTGAGTAATTGAACCACCTGCATTGTGCGCGACGTTAAATAAAACGCTTCTTGGGAGAAACCCAAGTTTATTGATTTATATGTGCTCAGTGTGTAGGAGAAATAAAAACAGGTTGCAAAAAAATTACAGTGCAGACTGGTACTACGAGCCTCAGTACAACTCGTAAGAGTATTATACGGGCCATAGTATGAGTCATGGTGGAAGCAGAGATATGGCCTAGTGCATGAGTTCATGGTTCGGTTGGTCCTATGAGTCATAACTCCATTGTACGGGTCGTAGTACCCACTGTACCTATGAACTATGCAAAGTATGGAACTCCAGTTTAGAGTGACCCACGAGTTGTGGTACAACCCGTACCTTCATGTTATAAGTCATATGATGAGCTCGTAGGTCCACATGTAGTTTTCTTAAACCTATGCTACGAGTCCTAGGGACAAGTCGTAGGAAGGCATGGTACAAGTTGTGATGGGACAAATTACCTAAGTAAACCTGAATCGACCCAAATTCTTTTAAATTTGCCCTAAAAGTATTTAAACTTCAAATTCTTCAGAATCTTCTCCCACGCACTCAAAACTTGAACTCACAAACACTTCCCACGACTCCCTCACACCCGTAACTCAAGAACAAAGACCGATTGAGAAAAAATTGTGCTCGATTAACACTGCCCAAATCGAGTTCCAACCCTAGTCACTGACACACGCACGAAGTGAGAAAGATATTGCAAAAATCAAGTAACTATGCTTAGAGATGGGAAAAATGACCTTCATTCTTATATGAATTTTTTCAACAATTGGGAGTCCTCAAAAAGCATGAAAATAGATGAGGATAATGATTAGTCATGTGCAATACGATTGTGTTGACTGGGTAGGATTTGAGCATTCTAAGAATTGAACTTAAACTATTATGAACTGAGTTACGGGTTGTGAATCAAAAAGGGAGGATTGGGTAGTTGTAAAAATATGGAAAATGCATGCCTAAAATTGGAGAATTCTTAGTACCCAACACAAATTGAAGTTACCTACAAAACTTACATGAACAAAGGCAAGGACAGGCTTCACAATCCTTCCTACGACTTGTTGTTTCATACTATGACTCGTAGGATGGCTCGTTGGGACTGTTCTAAGACAAATGTATGACAATCAATTGGTAAAAAACCTAGTATTATGCATGGTATCCTACTACCAGTCGTACCTAGTAATTGTATCAGGAATCTGAAAAGGGTAAAGTCCAAAGGCAACAGTATGACCCTAACTACGACTCGTGTAATCGACTTACTGGTTGTACCATGAGTCATGAAAAAAATATAGAACAATTGTTTTTAAGGTGTATCCTCATGCGACTCATGGTACGGATCGTACCTTCATGGTACGAGTTGTACCTCACTGCCGTAACTGTTACCTGAGATGTTACAAGTCTCAGTACAAATCGTACCTTCTAGGTATGACTCGTACTGTAGACCCATGAAAAATTTTAGAGGATATGTTCTTGTTTTTTTTCTCAGATATGAAGTTCTAACCCTTTTTCTCCACAGGTGCAATGACTTTAAAGAAGAAAGCAACCAAATCCACCAAAGATAAAGCCTGATAACTACTTGGAGGGCATTGAGAAATGAGCCTCTGACTCTGAACATGCAAACTCCTCTCCTAGTGGTTCGGTGGAAGAGTACAGGGTGGATACATCCGACACTAATGGGACCCGAGCTACTAGGGAAAAATCTAAAGCACAGGCCGAGGTGGCCACTGCCACATTTGTTGATGCTCTATAGTCTGAGGAGGAAGCTGAGAAATGAGTCCAAGAGTCTGGTAGCGGCTCTAATAATGATGAGGGGTCTGAGGAGGCCCAATCTAGCAATGGAGATAGTGAGTCCGGATTTGATGATGAGGTAACCAATGCTGAGGAAGAGCAGACTCTGCCTAGAGAGAACTGTACTATTCGGTGGAGAGTACCAGGTGCACAAGAGATCTACGAACAGGGTCTCTCTCTCACTACCAAGAACCTTCCTAAGTAGAGTATTCAAGAAGAGCCACAGATCCTCACCAATGCACTGAATGAGGTGGAGTAGATAAAACGAATATTCAGCTCCTACGGGTTTGAGTGGATGGCTAGAACCCCGGATTGATACACTTCAGAGATCGTCTGGGAGTTCTATGCCAATTATTTGGGTAGCCTTGGAATAGAAAGCAAACGAGGGGTAGAAATGAAGGATCAGCCCAAGTTGGAGAGTGTAATGGTGCGAGGCCGCAATGTTGACATATCCGAGCATACTATTGCTCTGGTATTATATGGGCCTCAGTTTATACCACCACACACTACACCGGAGTTTGACTATCGGGCGGAAGCCATGAAAAAGATCAAGCAGTTAGGCATTGAGGAGAGGAAGAGTCAGATTAATTGGCTATTTGGGGTCATTGCTGAAGATAAGGAGGAGGCAGAATGGGTGACTAGTGGAAAGCAGGTCACCAAGAACTCACTAAATTTCATAGCAAAGTCCTGCTGAACATTAGTTCACAACAGGTTGGCACCGACCGTGAACGACATTATCCTCAGTGCAGATAGAGCAACATTGGTGGAATGTATCATACCATGATGCGCCATCAATATTTTGAGGGTCAATATAGAGGAGATCCGGGATTGGGCTATGAGATTGAGCACTACCATCCATTCTGGTTTCTCATGTTTAGACTGTGTATGGAGACAGGTCTCAAGGTGCATCCTAGTGAGGAGCGGTTGATTAGAGGACAACAGACAATAGACATTGGGTTGATCCGAGATGAAATGAACCCGGTGAGCTAAGCATGACTTTCTACAGCAGTCCCGGTACCACAAGTAGTTGTGGACGAGTAGGTTAATACCCTCACCTTACAAGAGCAGGACAAGACACCACCAGTATTTTAGAGGCAGCTCCCAGCGCCTCTGCTGCACCACCTATGGGCCTTTCGAGCTAGACCCCAGTAGGATATATGCTTGTGCCTCAGGAATTTCTCCAAAAGATGGAAAAGAGACTGACCACGACTGAGAGAAAGGTGCAGTCTATGATGGAGAACGTGAAGCCATGGGTGAAGGCTGAGATTGATGCAGTTGCACAGGTCTTACATTCCAGACTTGGAAGTTTTTAGAGTCGCTTCAACGAGTGCATAGCAGAGCAGACTGACATTTATAAACTCCATGAGGAGTTGGGGGATCTTCGGAGCCAAGTGACCAAGCTGTCATCTCGACAACCGGCAATTCTAGTAGCCCCCACTCTTTTTTACCTCGATATTGGGATAGATGATGAGCTTGATTAGGAGGCATATTGGGAGCTGACAGGAGTAGAGGGAGGAAAAGGGAAGAAGGGGGTCTCGGAGGATGTTGGAGATGAGACCTTAAAGAAGAAAAGAAAGAAGGAAAAGAAAGAAGGCAAGTGGGCAAGATTGGAGAGTCAACAGATTCATGACGAGAATAGGTCGGAGCTACTCGACAGAGTGAGAGGAGAGGGTAGCTCCACCACTGCCCATGCCGAGCTTGCAGGTGGAAAGGACCCTTGGGGCGAGCCACATTCAGCCCCAGTTATCACCGAGGTTGCAGAGGCGACCACTACTGCTGAGGGGTGACCATTCCTCTCATAGATGTACAATTGAGTGCGCCAGCCACCTTTAGCACCAAGGATTCATCGGAGGTACCACCTCTGCGAGATGACAGGAGCGTTTAGTGCGCTATAGGTGTTCGCGTCTTTTGATAACTACACGCAAGTGCACGTGGTAGAACAAGTAGTAAAATGGCTAAAGTAAGCCAAGTATCGATCCCACAGGGACTGGACCAAGGTAATAATCGAATTAAGCGTTAATGAACTCTAACTCTGAA
>JACEIK010005328.1:37470-56769 GCA_018107945.1 Datura stramonium
CTCAATTATAGCTCTATGCTGAGAGAACAAGTCTATTTTTAATACTAAGACTCGGCAAATAATGATATCTTTCAATAATATTAACTATTGCTAAACTTCGTTCAACTCGGCCGAAAGCTTACAAATTCCAAAGAGTTTAGAAGGTAGAAACACTTACTTATCACTTGTATCCTCTTAGGACTCAATTGGAAGTAATTTCTACAATTTTTACTCGGCGGGGTTCCGGTACTCCGAGCGAGATTTCAAGAAATAACTCCGTAGGAACATTCTTCGCAGGCCTAGGAATAATTACCTAAGAAGAATTAATGTTTGGAGGTGATTTGATGGCATAATTTTTCTTCTAAAAGTAGAAAACCTCACTCCCTTATTGCCTCACCCAACCCCTATGCATTTAGAAATATTAAATAAACAAGTCCCACACTTAAAGCATATATATAAGGAGGCGGTGGCTAGGGGGCGCGGCGCGTCTGTCACAGCACCAAGATATGGATGTGACGCGATGCTCAAGGCACTAGGGCAGGGGCAGGGGCATGACGCGACGCGACACTCCTTGCGCGCTGCTTATGCTTCGGCCTCCTGCTCACTCGATGATGCATTCGTGCGCTCCCCTCTTCGGGCCTTTTCCTGCACGTTTCGCGCTCCTGACACTATCAAAAGTGCACACACTCCTCCCCTAATCAATGGAAACTTATGGGGTGTAACAACAATGTATGAACCGGACAGGTAGAATGAATGCAAAAAATGTATCATAAGTGAGTGAAGTCATATACTTAGTTCAATACTGCGTAGAGGATCTAGAACTTGCCCGGTTGGTATTTACATAGGTTTTAGTATAGTTGATTAGGAAAGGATTATAGGCCATTTTGTTTATCCCATTTTAAGCTTAAATTTCCCTACCAAAATGATCTAATTCGCTTGATCCCGATTTTGAGTGTTAAATGGACCATTCTTATTTGATTAACCGATTAGCCTTACCCATTTTTTATAATGAACCTGTTTTTAGCCCTGGTCCCTCCTTGGATATTGTGAACCTCATCCCAGACAAAATTCCTAAGTTGACGGTGGCTAGAGTAGGGGTGTGTAGACAATGGGAAGGTGAAAAAGGGAAAAGAAAAGAAAGAAAAAGGTAAAAAAATGAGGTGAGGTGTGACAAGAAAAGAAGAAAGAAGAGCTAAAAAAGAAAAATTGAAAAGAAAATACAAAAGAGAAAAATGAATGAAAAAAGTTTAAAACACACCACACCCATACATTGCATAAAAATGGAGAAAAGGGAGGAAAAAGTTGAAAAAGCGGAAAAGGGTGAAGTAAGTGAAAAGTGGAGCCACATGTATGTAGTGCCAAAAAGGGTTTAGTCACTAAAATCCTGTATTTACCATACCCAGCCCGAAGCCAACATTACAAGTTGAATAAATTCCTATAGTGATCCTAGCCTGACTATCTGAAGAGCCAAAGTACAGAAAATAAGGTCAAGCCTATGATATCTGATTTGCAGTATTTGGAACTTCCTTGTGAGAGTGAGAGTCTTACCTGTTCAGTCCCAAGTTTCATATTTTCATATATCTGTGAGGGTACATGGTTTGTGTTTTATTTTGCCAATTGTCTGTGTGAAAAGCGTTGGTAATGACTTGATTCTCTGCTAATAACTAGATGATATATCTTGATCCCTATTTATCATAGTTTGTTGTCACTTGATGTGCATAGCTGATTTGGTTTACCTGGAGAAGGGTTAAAAGTTGTTTGTGTTCCTAATGCAAATTTTGATTAATGTTGGTTGTAGTATCCTAGGTTTATTTTCTAGTTAAATGTCGTTTTTAGTTTTTGTTTTATTTGCCCGAGGACATGCAAAAGTCTTAAGTTGAGGGTGTTGATGTGCTATGAGTTTACAATACTTTTGACACTTAAAACTGGGAAAATAGCTTGGACTTATGTATGTTTAAAAGGATATGAGGTGTTTTTACTTTGTTTTAATAGAAAATAGATATTGGAGAAAAAATGTGCAAAAGTTGCAGAAAAGTAGCCAAGTACGGATCTAAGTACGAGCTATACTAAGATTATACGAGTCGTACTGAGAATTGTGGAAAAGCTCAGAAGGTTGTAACAAGCTAAAGGCCAAGTACGACTTTCAGTATGAGCCATAACTGGAGTCGTGGAATACTTTAGAGAAATTTTCACAATTGAAGTCTCCTGATACAGATAGTACCTATGAATCGTAACATCTACCTACGATCCATACCAGGAGCTGTGGAAAGCATCAGTGATTTTAGGGACTTGGCAGTTCTCATGATATGATAAGTGGTTACAAGTCATAGGAGCAAGGTACAAGGCATACCAAGACACACATAGAAATCTTCAGAAGATGTCAAAGTTCTCAAAACCAAACCAAGACTAGATTGTATGAATCGTGGGATCATGTTATGAGTCAGACCAGATGCCAAAACTTAGCCAATTCTGCAGAAGCCAAGGAATGTAAGAGAAAAGGCACGACCCGAACAATTCTGTTACTGTCGTATGATGAGTCGTAGGATGTGTCTGCGCCAGATTTGGTTATTTCCCTATTAACTTTGGAAAAGGATTTTATTATTTGTATAAATACTTTTATGTTTATTTTAGGTCAAAGATGGTCAGAATTAGTTGGTTGTCAATTATTATCAAGTTTGTAATTTGTTTTTGACAACATTGGAGAGCAATTCTTGAGATCAAAACCTTGGATTTCTCAATTGTTCTTGAGTTTGTTCATAATATTTTCTTGCAATATTCAAAGCAGGTTTTCTCCAATCACCGTTGTAAGTGTTTAATTATGTGTTTGTGTATGAATACTAATCATAATCTTACAGTCATGAGAGGCTAAAACCTCCACAATTAGGGTTGTGGGAACCATGGTGGATTAACGAACTAGGGTTACACAAAGTAATTCAAAACCAATGCTAAACGTTTGTATTATATTCTCTTTGTCTTTAATGTTTCTTAACTAAGCGCAACGTTAAGATATGCCTGAATTCTTTACTTTCTTGAACCTAGAGAGTAGAGATTAGAAAAACAGAATTACAACAAAGCCTTGACTTATATGATCATTGTATAACTTGAACTGCAGTCACATGATAGTTAATTTGAAAGAAATTGATAACCGTTAATTTAAAATTGCTCATGGGACCTAACCCGGTGATTGAGTATCGTCATTCAATAGGGACGAACCAGTCATTTGGATGAACCCTAGTTATCAGTTTTAAAAGTTAGCATTGGGATTGATCACGAGTGTAAACCTGAAGTAGTTATTAACCCATGGGGAACACTTACCCTAGTTAATTGAAAATCTTGGTAATCAGCACTTGATTTCCACGCTTGTTTTACAATTATTTTTCTATAAACCCCCCAATTTGGAGATAACACACCAAAAAGATTAAATATTGGCATTAGTCTAATTCTTACCATATTCCCTATGGGTTTGACCCCAACCTCTTTGTTGGGTTCTTTATTGATAATGTCCGCTTCATACTCTGTCAGGAGTGTGAGTTTGAGCATTATCAGATATCTTGGTGTACTCTAAGACTAACCAGGAGCATGAGAATAATCTAAGTATTGTGTTGGGATTGCTGAAAGAGAAATAATTGTATGCCAAGTTCACCAAATGTGAATTTTGGCTGGAGTTGATGTCTTTTCTAGGCATGTAGTCTCCAATGAAGGGATTAAAGTAGACCCACATAAGGTGGAAGAGGTCCAAAACTAGGTGAGGCCTACTACATTAACAGAGGTACGGAGTTTGTGGAGCTGACTAGCTATACCAGTGATTTATGAAGGGGTTGTAGCCATTGCTTCAGTGTTGACAAGGCTGACTGTGAAGAGAGTTTTCAGAAGCTTAAAACCCTGCTAACCACGAAACCTATCCTGGCACTACCGGTGGAAGGTAAAGATTTTGTACTTTATTGTGATGCCTCATGGTTTGGTTTTGCTGTTGTGTTAATGCAGGAAGGACAGGTCATTGCTTATGTTTCCAATCAGTTGAAGGTTTACGAGCAGAACTACCACACACATTACCAAGGGTTGGCAGCGGTGGTGTTTAGTCTAAAAATTTTGAGGCATTACTTGTACGGGGCCCATTGTGAGGTGTTCACAGACCATCGAAGCATGCAATACGTATTTTCCCAGAAATTTATTAATTCGAGGCAGCGTAAATAGATGCAACTGCTTAAGGATTATAATGTTAAAATTATGTATCACCCAGGGAAGGAAAATGTTGTGGTAGATTCCTTGAGTCAAAATCAATGAGCATGGGTAGTCTGGCTTATTTGGAAGCATCCCGGCACCCAATGGTCAGAGAAGTTTAGACCTTGGCAAAAAGTCTGGTGAGACTCACATTGGTAGAGACAGGAGGGATATTAGCCAGTGTGGAGGCTAAGTCATCATTGCTAGAAGAAGTCAAAGGTAGGCAGTTTGAGCATGCAAAACTAAGTAAGACTCAGGACAAGGTCTTATGAAGGGAAGCTAGGGAGCAACATTATATGATGAAGGGGTCCTTAGAATAAGGGGACGTGTATGTGTTTCCCGGGTTGGTGAGTTGATCAAAACCATCATGTCAGAAGCGCATAACTCAAAGTACTCTATTCATCCTGGGGTTACTAAAATATATCATGACTTGAAACGACATTATTAGCGGGGCAGAATAAAGAGAGACATTATCGAGTATGTCGCCAAGTGCCTAAATTATCAGCAAGTGAAATATTAGCATTAGAAGCCTGGGGGAGTACTTCGGAGGATGGCCATCTAGAGTGGAAGTGGGAACGGATAGCGATGGATTTTGTGGTTGGTATTACGAATACATTGGGGATTTTTGACTCCATTTGGGTTATCATTGAGAGATTGACTAAGTCTGCCCACTTCTTAACTGTTCAAGTAACTTACAATAATGAGAGACTGGCCAAGCTATATGTGAAAGAGGTGATTCAGTTGCACGAGGTGTCAGTGTCGATCATCTCAGATAGGGGTACACAACCTTACAAGCAAAACTAGGTATTGAATTAGATTTGAGCACAACCTTCCATCCACAGACAGAAGAGCAGTTGGACATGACAATTCAGGTGTTAGAAGACATACTTCGGTCCCGCGTGATTGATTTTGGTGGCCACTAGGATAAATTTCTAGCTTTGGTAAATTGATCTTGGGCATATTTACATGCCCAAGTGATAGTTATAACCATGTCTTAGCTTTGTTTTTACCTTATTTTTAGTATAATCTCATGTAGTTGTGCTTATAATTGTGTACATGGACTAACCAATGCAATTCTCCTATTTTTGAAGGTGAAATATGCTAAGGATGGGGCTTATTATAAAGTTCAATGAGTATGAAGGAAGCTTGGGGTGATGTCTAAAGAGAATGCATAAAGTTGGTGATGCGTAAGGGCTGTTGTGCCATCCAGCGTGCCACACCTGGCATATCACCATGTTAGTAAGTGTGCCACACTAGGCAAGTAGCATTCTTAGAAACATGCCATGCCCAGCAGATGGCATGCCAGTGCCTGCAGTTCCAGTGGTCGTGCGTGATGGCACTGTGCCATGCCTATCGAGCTCCATGCCAACCTAAAAATGCTCAAACCATACCTCTTACTAAAGGATGAAGCGGACGTTGTCAATAAAGAACCCAACTAGAGGTTGGGGTGGATCCTATAAAGAATATGGAAGGATATAGAAGAACTCTAGTGCTTAAGCTCTTTAGTCGATTATTATCTAAGAGGGGGGTTTGTAAAATTAATAAGTAACAATGTTGAGAAATTGATGGTTGTTTCCAAATTATTGCAATTAACTAGGTTAAGTGTTCCCCATGGATCCTTAACTACGTCGGTTTTACACTAGTGATCTATCCCAATACTTTACTTATAGAACTAATAACTTAGGTTCATTCAAACGACCGACCAATCCCTATTGAATAACTATACTCAATTACTCGACCAAGTCCCATGAGCGGTTTCAAACTATCCGTTATCACTAAGTTCTAGATATAACTATCTTGCAACCACAACTCAATTTAATACAATGATCATCAAGATCAAGGCTCCATTGTAATTCTCTTTTCCTAATCTCTACCTCTTCGACCAAAGCAAGTAAAGAACTCGGGAACTTCCTAACGTTGCGCACCATTAAGAATCGTTAAAGATGAAGAGTATACAATATAAGTTTAATTTGTTTAGAATCACTTTGTGCAACACTATCTCGTTAATTCACCATGGTTCCCACAACCCTAGATGTGGTAGTTTCAGCCTATCATGTTCATAAGTAAATTAATAGCATTCATAAACAAAACACAGATTAATACTTACAATAATGATCGGAAGAACCTTTACTTGATTAATGCAGAATTCCAAAAGAACAATTCAACGATCGTCTGAAAATTCAAAACTTAAGACACCAAACTTATATCTAAAACTTGAGACTTAAAACTCTAATCCTCCTTGAAGACTTAAAAACAACATATCTATTACATTAAAATAAAAGGGTATTTACAGTAGTAGATTTATGTTGTTCTTGTTCCTTTGCGGATCTGATTTGGGATTGAAAGTTCCTTTTCCTAGTTGAAGTAGGATTTGAATTTTAGCCTTTGGAAACCCTTGGTGCACCGCGGGCTGCATGGCACAGGTGGAAGGGTGCCTTGCGCCTGCTGTAGCGCTGGAAAGGTTGCACCTCACACATGTCATCACACAGCACAGGGGTCGTATCACGCATCTGGTAACGCAGCAAGGCTAGTGCTTCGCGCATCTAGTCGCGC
Organism: Datura stramonium; assembly: GCA_018107945.1. Taxonomy (NCBI): domain Eukaryota; kingdom Viridiplantae; phylum Streptophyta; class Magnoliopsida; order Solanales; family Solanaceae; genus Datura; species Datura stramonium. The sequence continues at coordinate 44,224 of JACEIK010005328.1, forward strand.
AGCAGTGGCAGTGCACTCTATTTATTTTTTCTTTCTTTAATCTTGCTTAGTGCATTCCTTCTTCTTCAACTTCAATCCAAACGTCTCAAACACACCCAAATCCATCACTTTTAGCCCTGAAAACATCTAATCATATCTGTTACCTAATTTCAAAAATATATAACATAAGCACATACAAACACACATAATTTGTTCTCAAAAACATAGTAAAGTACGGGCAAAAATATGTCTATGAAGTGTGTTAATACGCCCTTCATCAACACCCCACACTTAAACTATTGTTCGTCCTCGAACAATCTACTACTTCCCTTCTTGCATTTAAGCACAAAATTCATCCTACAAACAGGTCTACTTACACTTAGGATCATGAGACAAATCAATGAAGCTCAAATAATTCACTCGCATGCATATGGGATCAACATTAGAATGTCAAAGTTCGAAATCACTTAGCTTTTGAAAACTAACTCATCAAGATATATTTTGGGCCAACATGAATTATATGCAATTTAGCAATCAAGATTTACCAAAGTCTTACTATTGTGTCCCTCGCAATTTAGAGAGATGCCCTTTTCTCACACAAGATATAAGTCAATATAAACTTGGGCATAAATAAAACAATTTCCACTCACTTTCCCAAAGAACTCAACATGCATGCAAAAGACGACCCATAGGCTTTCCCTTAGTGTAATACTTCACTAATATAGAATTCCGAATAAGGATCAATTAGGACTTAAATTTGGTCGTAATGTAAGCTAAGGGACAAGTAGGAACTATTTGGCCAAGATAGTGACTAAGCTCCCTAAGCACTTTAATACTTCACAACACTTTGACTTTTAAGCACATTCTTCAATTTTCATATTTTCTCCTTATACCTCCTTTTATTTTTAAAATTTTCAACTTAGGTGACTAGTGGAGATTTTTCTTTCAACATTGAGCTCATTCACACTTTTTTTTTCATCTTCAATTTTTCAAAGCTCTTTCTTCTTTTTATTTTCCTACTAACAATCACCCTCCTTGTTTAGCAAAATTTCACATTTTTCTTTTCTTCTAATTCACCACACTCTTTATCTTTTCCCTTCACTTCTCCAATTATGCTCCTTTCATATAATTTTGTTTTACTAAAGTGCTCTAGAAGTCATTTGGATCAAATATAAGTCAATACAACAAAAAGGGATTTAAGCTTATAATATGGCTATCAAAATAATAGGCTAACGCTCAACATGACTAACTAGGATAATTACAATTAAAGTAGGTAAAATAGGATAAAAATAGAGCTATCAAAGAAACGCGTATATCACTTCCTAAATCCATCATTCATATTTCCCTTTGCGCACATACCGGGCAAGTTCTAGACATCAATTTACTAGCATGGAGTATATCAAAAAATTCCTCACACATTGGCACAAAATAATTTAACAATGAAAATCAAGATCAAATAAACACATATATCCATATTGCATGTAACATAATTAAGCCCATTTTTTCAAGTACAAGAGTCATGTTCCCAAAAAGCTAAGTGTTTCTACCTTTTTCATGCATTTTTGAGTGAACTTAATAAAGTCTCAATGATACCTAAAGTGAAGCACCTAGCATTCATAGGGTCCAAATTTTTGTTCTTCCTAATGGCTATTTTACCCTTAAGACGGTCGTCATCCATCCATCATCGGAAAAAGTCATGACTCAATGACTAAAAAAAATAAAAAATCTAGACTCTCTAGTCGGTTCTAAGGGACTATCCACCGGCAAATTACCGAAAACAAAAACCGAAGGAACCCAAAATAAAATAAAACTAAAACTACTAAAGACAAAGAAGCATGCAGGATAAGTCAGAAATTTCAAAAAAAAACTAGGCCTACCATATGCGAATTTAGAAATTAAGGCATGCATGTTAATATGAAGCTCACTTCTCCCACCCCACCCTTAATTAGTCATACTGTCCCCAGTGCCAAAGCAATAAAGTATAAAGCAAAAGGGCAACAACAGCTTCCCCTATCTATGTATTTCATGCTCAATTCTTTGTAAATTATGACTTAATACCTGCACACTTGAACAAACACATAAAAAAACAAAAAATTATCTTGGGTTGCCTCCCAAGTATCGCTTGATTTAACGTCGCAGCATGACACAGGTATCTTGATTACTCAGACTTCATCAAGATACCTGTTGAGACCGTGGTCACATCTTGGCCGCTTGTTTTACCACGCCCCCCTGTGACACGTCAGAAATTAAAATAAAAACAAAAAGATAGGAAATAAAGACTAAAAGTTAAACACAAGTAATTAATCTAATCCTAAACCATATTCCTCGGCAACAGCGCCACTTTTTGATAACGCTCAAACCACACCTCTTACTGAAGTATGAAGCGGATATTTTCAATAAAGAACCCAACTAGAGTTTGGGTTCGATCCCACAGGGAATATGGAAGGAGATAGAAGAAATGTAGTGCTCAATATTTTTAGTCGATTATTACCTAAGAGGGGGATTTGTAAAATTAATAAGTAACAATGTTGAGAAAGTGATGGTTGTTTCCAAATTATTGCGATTAACTAGGGTAAGTGTTCCCCATGGATCCTTAACTACGTCGGGTTTTACACTAGTGATCTATCCCAATACTTTACTTATAGAACTGATAACTTAGGTTCATTCAAACAACTGACCAATTCCTATTAAATGACTATACTCAATTACTCAACCAAGTCTCATGAGCAGTTTCAAACTATCTGTTATGACTAAGTTCCAGATATAACTATCCTGCGACCACAACTTAATTTAATACAATGATCATCAAGATTAAGGCTCCATTGTAATTCTCTTTTCCAAATCTCTACCTCTTTGACCAAAGCAGTAAAGAATTCGGGCACTTCCTAACACCGTTGAGAATCATTAAATATGAAGAGAATACAATATTATTATTTGTATTGGTTTAGAATCACTTTGTGAAACCCTAGCTCGTTAATTCACCATGGTTCCCACAACCCTAGTTGTCGTAGTTTTAGCCTATCATGTGCATAATTAAATTAATAGCATTCATAAACAAAAAATAAAAATTAATACTTACAACAATGATCGGAAAAACCTTTACTTGATTGATGCAAAATTTCGGAAGAACAATTCAACAATCGTCTCAAAATTCAAAACTTAAGACACCAAACTTGTATCTAAAACTTGATACTTAAAACTCTAGTCCTCCTTGAAGACTTAAAAACAACATATCTATTACATGAAATAAAAGGGTATTTATAGTAGTAGATTTATGTTGTTCTTGTTCCTTTGCAAATCTGATTTTGGATTGGAAGTTCCTTTTCGTAGTTGAAGTAGGATTTGAATTTTGGCCATTGGAAACCCCTTGGTGTGTCGCAGGCTGCATCGCACAGGTGGAAGGGCGCCTCGCGCCTGTTGTAATGCTGGAAAGGCTACGCCTCGCGCATGTCATCGCGCAGCACAGGAGCCGCGTAGCGCATCTGGTAGAGCAGGAAGGCCAGTGCCTCGCGCATCTGGTCGCGCAGCAGTGGCAGTGCACTCTATTTATTCTTTCTTTCTTTAATCTTGCTTAGTGCATTCTTTCTTCTTCAACTTCAATCCAAATGCCTCAAACACACCCAAATCCATCACTTTAGCCCTGAAAATATCTAATCACGTGTGTTATCTAATTTCATAAATATATAACATAAGCACATGCAAACACACATAATTTATTCTCAAAACATAGTAAAGTACGGGCAAAAATATGTCTATGAAGTGCGTAAATATGCCCTTCATCACAACCTCATGCCACGCTAGGAGACAGGTGTGACAGGTATTGTGCCATGACTGATGGCACATGCCACAACCTGCTATCCAGTGCACGTCCGCATCCACTCTATGCCACAGAGGGCAAGCTGCATGATAGGCAATGTGGCATGGAGGAAACTCTACTTAGGGTTTATTTTTCTATCATTTTTCACTCTAATGTCTACATGAATTCAAAGACTATGTTGAGTTCTTGTATTAGCATGAGTAGCTAAAACCCTTCTTCAAGGGTTGAGGCCACATAACATGATTATATTTGCTTAAATTCCATTTAGTTCAAGTTATCATTGTTGTTAGTTCTTGCATTCTTGTTATTTTTCATTTTAATGTTTGATCACCATTGAAATGCTATTATTAATCGTAGGCAAACTTGAAAGAGAAAAACATAGGATAGAACTAGGAATGCAAGAAGTGATTTTAAGGGTTTAGGGATGATTCGCAGTTAGGATAGAAATATACCTAATATACCTCACTTAGATATAAAATGGGAAGATAGATAGACACCTAAGTTTGAATTGTCATATCACCACTCTTTGATGTAGTTGTGAAGTCAATGTTTAGGTTAAATGGTTAGAGGTTTGAAAGTCCATAACCAATGGTATTAACCCCGTAAAACACTTCATATAGATAATTGCATATGAATTAGGTTGTAACATCCCAGCTCAATGATGTAGTTGTGAGGCTAATTCAATTTGTATTTTGTAATTCCCTGGAAACTCAAAGACTAGATCCGGACTTAAATCAGAAAATTTGGAAAATCTGCAGAAATTCTATAGGACGACTCACCTAGCGGGTCGTTATGAGACCTAACGACTCGTTAGGTCAGTCGTGGGAAGGGGGAAACAGAAGTGTAAAGTGAGAAGCAGTCTACCTAATGAGAGACTCCATGAGTCGTGGTCACTGACCACGACCCGTTAGGTCTTTCGTGGTCAGGCCAAAGTCAAGATTTTATTAAGTGGGAAGTGTACTTGACGGATTGTGACCAAGGATCATGGTCACTTATAACGACTCGTTAGGTCCCTCGTGGTGACCTACAGAGGAACCTGGGCAGTATACCCAACAGGTGTGACCACGAGTCGTGGTCAGTCACCACGACCCGTTAGGGTCACCTGGTAGTTTTTCCCAGTGATTTTTCTAAGGTCTATTTATTGATTTTATATTCTCCTAGACTCTAAAATACGTCATTTTTGGATTATTTTGAAGGGATTTATAGATTTTAAACAGTTTTTTCCTCATTCCCACTCAGATTTTTAGAAAAATTTGCGTAAGTCTTCTCTAAAGAGCTCTCAAGCAAGGTCTAGGGTTCCTCACCAATTTCAACCATTCAAGCTTCTTTCTCCAAGGAAATTTAGTCAGGTATGTGGGAGTTCAACAAGGGAATTATTCTTCCCTTGTGTCCCCTCTAAAATCATCCCATTATTTTCCTATCGGTTTAGCCCTGAGTTTTCGAATACGAATAAATTTCATGTTATGTTTTGTTAATTTCACCTGGGATAATATCCATGTTGATTGTTCATATTATATTCATCAGTTCCTAATTAAATTGCCAATGTTCGTACAAAAGTGAATTGAAGCCCTAAATTCTTGCATGAAGATTGTTTATTTGTTAATTTCCTATTTAGTGAATGAAGTATGTTTGGGCTAAAATTCCTTGTAATTCTTATAATATATATGATGAGAAAATATTCCATCGATAAGNAGAATGATTTTAGCTCTGTTAGATAGGATTTCTTTCACTCTTGAGATTTTTCCATATTATGGAATTCTCGTGTTGTTGGAATGAGTTGAGTTCTCTATTAGCTTCTTAATAGTTCAGTTTAGTTATAACGTAGAATTTCTTCAAAACTATTCAAAATTTGTTAAATGATCAGTTTGGCTTCAGTCTTTTCCTGAGGTGCCAGTGGTGCCTTCCAGTTATTAGAATCATACTCAAAATCTAGTTTATCATTCCATTAGGTGGTGATAAGATTTTAGATATATTGCTCTGACCAGCCCCAGGACCCCAGTTCAATTTATAGATTGTTCTTAGATGATTACAACATTTTCAAATAAGCAACTCTGACTAGTCTAGAACCCAGTTTCAGAATCTGGTCTGATAAGACACTCAGGGTACTTTCAACTATATGTCCCTGACTAGTCTTGGACCCTAGTTTTGAGCTATCAGCCTAGTAATTCAGTTTAGGTTTTCCAGTAGGAGTAGGACTTAGCACTGAGTGGGTCAGGGTTCCAGCGCACCCAAGTTCCCAAAACTACGTTGCTAGCGTAGGTTACAGTATTACTTGGCCTGATTGGCCCTAGACATTTGTGATCACCCAATTCATGCCTTTATACCCTTGCAAGGTATATTGGGTCCTACCGGTAGGGTGTATACATCGGAATCCACGTCTAGCTCACGTGATTATATGTCGGTTATAGACTCTCACACTAGTCAGTCCTGTCCAGTCTAGAATAAACAGCTCAGTTCAGTTCCAGTTTTATCAGTTTGGCTCAGTTAAGTCCAGTATCTCAGACTCAGAATTTTCAGACTTAGGGCATGTCTTTGACCATCATAGGGTCATCTTGACCATTTCAGTTTACATTAGTAGTTTAGTTGAGTTTACTTGTTGGTCATTGCATGTTATTTAAGTTCAGACTTTGTATTTCAGGTATGCTTTCTCCCACTTACTCAGTACATTCAAAGTACTGACGCATACTTTTATGCTGTATCGTTTCATGATACAGCTGCAGGTTCCCAGACTCATCAGCGTTAGTCGCCACAATTAAGATCCTCTCCAGCCGCAGTTGAAGTGTGAGTCCTCATCATTCGAGGGCCTTATTTCATTTTCTTACAGTTAGATTACAATTTTTATTTAGACTTAGAGTTAGCTGGGGGCTTGTCCCAATAACTCATTAGTTAGAAGGCTTTCAGACTACAGATGTTTGGATTTCATGTTTTAAGTTTTATCATAAATTTCATCAAAATGATTTTATGTTATTACTTTGAAATTTCCATTGCACAAGTTTTGCTCAGAATACCAGTGTATGATAGACCAGGGGTTGACATGGGGTCACTTGCGACTTCAAGTACCGTGTTACATCTAGGGTGTAGGCTCGGGGCGTGACAAACATGGTATTAGAGCAATAGGTTTAGAGTATCCTTGGAATATCTGAAAGCTGCATTGAGTAGGGTTCTTTCGTGGGTGTGAAGCATGCCACACTTATGACGAGGAGGCTACGAGATGTTATTAGGAAAACTCTCTTTTGTTCATACTCTTTATCATGTTTTAAAGTCCAATTCTAGAAACTCCCTTCTAACTCATGCTCTGTTTCATTTCAATGAACCATTCCTCCCAGACAGTCACCAACCAGGTGAACCAGCAGGTGGTTCCTGTAGCAACGAATGGGGCTGCAGTAGCAGCAAGGGTGCGGGACTTAACCCGTATGAACCCTCCATCTTTTTAGGGATCCAAAGTAGGGGAGGATCCCTAGGAGTTCGTAGATGAGGTCAGGAAGATCACCCTCATTATGGGTGTTAGATCTTTTGAATGTGCTGACCTAGCTGCCTACTAGTTAAAAGGGGTAGCTCAGGTCTATCATGACCAGTGGAAAGAGGGGCGACTAGCGGGAGCAGGACCATTGGAGTGGGAAGAATTCCACACATCTTTCTTGGACAAGTTTTTCCCTCGTGAGCTGAGGGAGGCAAAGATGGCGGAGTTTATGAATTTGAGACAGAGCAACAGAAATGTGGAGGAGTATGCTCTAGAATTTACTAGGTTGTCTAAGTAAGCTCCAGAGATGGTAGTTGAACCGAGGGCACGCTTACTGAAATTTGTGAACGGGGTGTCGAATTTGGTCCTCAAGCAGTGCAGGACAATGATGCTGATTAAGGATATGGACCTCTCTAGCTTGATTGTCTATTCCCATCAGATTTTGGCCGAAAACTTGAAGGATACGGAGCGTAAGAACAAACGGGCAAGGACTGGCCAGTCAAATTTTAGCCATCAGAGGTCTAGTGGTAGTAGCTGCCCACAGCAGCAGCAGAGAGCCCCACCACCCAGTTCAGCCAGCGCTCCAACCTTTCGATCCCACCAGGATCAGAGGGGTGGCTCATCTGGCACTCAGTCTCAGGCCCACAATGCCGGGAACAAGTATCAAGCTTGCCCCAAGTGTGGTAGGAACCACCGGGGAGAGTGCCTTCAGGGACGAGAGGGCTGTTTTAGGTGTGGACAACTTGGACATCGGGTTAGGGAGTGCTCGTCAGCAGGGTGAGGGAGATCACAATCTACTACATCATCAGCCCCAGCAGGCCAACCAGCTCAGTAAGCCAACACATCAGGTACAGATGGACGTCAGCGCCAAAATCATTTCTATGCTCTATCTTCCCATCAGGATTAGGAGAGCTCACCTGACATGGTCACGGGTATGTTACATATCTTTCATCTATATGTGTATTCCCTCCTAGATCCAGGAGCCACTCTTTCATTCGTGACTCCCTACATAGCAGTCCAAAGGTCCTCTCAGAACCATTCTCGATCTCCACCCTAGTTGGCGAGTCAGTTAGAGGCAACCAGGTGTGTAGAAACTGCCCAGTCTCAGTCCTGAATAAAGTCCTCCCAGCTGACCTCATAGAGTTAGACATGGTTGACTTAGACCTTATTCTCGGCATGGATTGGTTACACTCCTTCTATGCCTCAGTTGATTGTAGAACTAGAGTTTTCAAGTTCCAGTTTCCAAATGAACCGGTGTTAGAATGGACGTGCAGCAGTTCAGCGCCTAAGGGTAGGTTTATTTCCTACCTTAAGGCCCAGAAACTCATCTCCAAAGGATGTATTTATCATCTAATTTGGGTCAAGGATTCCAACTCTGAGACCCCAACTATCCGGTCAATTCCAGTGGTCAGCGAGTTCCCAAATGTTTTTTTGGAGGATCTTCCCGGAGTTCCCCCTAAATGGGAAATAGACTTCGGAATAGATCTTCTCCCAGATACTCAGCCCATCTCCATCCCTCCTTACAGAATGGCTCCAGCTGAGATTAAGGAGTTGAAGAAGCAATTGAAAGATCTTTTTGACAAGGGTTTTATCAGACCCAACATCTCTCCCTGGGGTGCTCCAATACTATTCATGCACAAGAAAGACGGTACCCTCAAAATGTGCATAAATTACCGTCAGCTGAACAAGGTCACAGTCAAGAATAGGTATCCCCTACCCAGAATTGACGACCTGTTTGACCAACTTCAGGGAGCAATTTGTTTCTCCAAAATCAATCTCAGGTTAGGGTACCATCAGCTAAGGGTCAGAGAGTGTCACATACTGAAAACAACATTTAGAACTCGATATGGTCACTAAGAGTTTGTGGTGATGTCCTTCGGGCTAAAAAATGCCCCATCAACCTTCATGGATTGATGAACAGGGTCTTCAAGAAGAATTTGTATATGTTTATCGACGACATTCTAGTATACTCCATAAATGAGGAAGAGCATGCCAACCACCTAAGATTAGCATTACATACACTCAGGGACCGCTAGTTGTTCACAAAGTTCAGCAAGTGTGAATTCTGGTTAAAGTCCGTGACTTTCTTAGGTCATGTGGTTTCAGGTGAAGGGATACAAGTAGATCCTCACAAGATAGCAATAGTGAAAGATTGTCCCAGACCTACCTCTCCTACTGAAATTAGTTTGCGGGCTTAGCCGATTATTACCGACAGTTTGTGGAAGGCTTCTCCTCTATAGCATCTCCTCTAACTAAGTTAACTCAGAAGAAGATGAATTTCAGTGGTCGGATGAGTGTGAGAAGAGTTTCCAGGAGTTGAATATTCGACTCACTACTGCTTCGATTCTGACCTTGCAGAAGGAACAGATGGATAGGTTGTTTATTGTGATGCTTCCAGAGTTGGACTCAGATGCGTTCGAATGCAGTGGGGAAAAGTGATAACCTACGCCTCCAGATAGAAAGTTCATGAGAAGAACTATCCAACTCATGACTTCGAACTGGCAGTAGTGGTGTTTGTGCTAAAGATATGGAGGCATTACTTACATGGAGCTCACGTGGATGTGTTTACAGATCATAAAAGTCTTCAGTACGTGCTGAGTCAGAAGGATCTAAACCCGTGTCAGAGAAGGGGGTTGGAGTTGCTAAAAGACTATGACATGAGTGTGCTATATCACCCGGGAAAAGCCAATGTGGTGGCTGACGCCCTAAGCAGACAGTCTATGGGGAGTGTGGCTCATATTGAGGAAGGCAAAAAGTAGTTAGCGAGGGATGTTCACAAACTAATTCGGTTAGGGGTGCAGTTGGTGGATTCAGCCGAAGGTGGTGTGGTAATGCAAAGTGGGTCGGATTCATCTTTTGTAGTTGAAGCTAAGTCCGGACAGGATGAAGATCCAGTTCTACTTAAACTTAAAGAAGTAGTTCTCAGGAAGGAGGTTGAGGCTTTCTCCAAAGGGGGAGATGGTGTGCTCCATTATCAGGGAAGATTGTGTGTACCGGATGTTGGTGAGTTGAGACAGCAGATACTGGCTGAGGCACATAACTCGAGATACTCAATTCCCTCTAGTGCTACTAAATTGTACCGCGATCTCGGGATATTTACTGGTGGAACGGCATGAAAAGAGACAATGCTAAATTCGTAGTCAAGTGCCCAAACTGCCAGCAAATCAAGGTGGAGAATCAAAGACCAGGAGCTTATCCTTTTTTGTTTTATTATTATNAACTGCCAGCAAATCAAGGTGGAGAATCAAAGACCAGGAGGTATGACTCAAGATATCAGTATACCCACATGAAAGTGGGAGGAAGTAAATATGGATTTCATTACGGGTCTACCTTTGACTCGCCGGCAGCATGACTCAATCTGGGCAGTAGTAGATCAGATGACTAAGTCAGCTCATTTCCTTCTAATTAAAACCACAGACTCAGTTGAAGACTATGCCAAAATTTACATCCGAGGGTTAGTCAAACTCCATGGGGTGCCTTTTGCTATCATTTTAGACAGAGGAGTGCAGTTCACCTCACACTTCTGGAATCGCTTTTAGAAGGGATTAGGAACTCAAGTCAAGCTCAGCGCCACTTTTCACCCGCAGATAGATGGGCAAGATGAACGGACTATTCAGACCCAAGAAGATATGCTAAGAGCGTGTGTGATCGATTTTAAGGGTAATTGGGATGACCATTTGCCTCTTATCGAGTTTGCATACAACAATAGCTACAACTCTAGCATTCAAAAAGCCCCATTTGAAGCATTATATGGGAGCAGCTGTAGATCTCCTATAGGGAGGTTCGAGGTTGGTGAAGCTACCTTGACAGAGCCAGACTCAGTTCACGAGGCAATTCAGAAAGTTCAACTCATCCGAGAAAGTTGAAAACAACTCAGAGCCGTAAAAAATCTTATGCCGATGTGCGGAGAAGAGAGTTGGAGTTTGCAGTTGATGACTGGGTTTACCTAAAAATTTCTCCCTTGAAAGGGGTGATGAGATTTGGAAAGAAGGGAAAGCTCAGTCTGAGGTATGTGGGACCCTATAGGATTTTGATGCGGATCGGCAACATAGCCTATGAGCTAAAATTACCTTCAGAACTAGCAGTTGTACACCCAATTTTCCATGTGTCACTTTTGAAGAAGCTCATCGGAGATCCAACCTCAGTTGTGCCATTGGACAGTGTGGGGATAAAGGATAGTGTCTCATATGAGGAGGTTCCAATCCAGATCCTTGACCAGCAAGTTCGTAAGCTAAGGAATATAGAAATAGCTTCAGTCAAGGTCTTATGGAGAAATCAGCAGGTTGAAGGAGCTACATGGGAGGCCAAAGCAGATATGATCACCAAATACCCGCATTTTTTCTCTACCAACTCTATCACAGTTTGATATATTAGTCTTGACCCTAGAACTCAATTTAGCTTTCATGATTCAATTCAAGTGTTCAAGTCACTTTTATGTTTTTGAATGTATGTATGAAAGGTAAATTCAGTTCATTCATGTATTTTGAGACGGAGGAACTCATTCTGACAGTTTTGGAGTTAAATGAAAGGTATTTAGAAGTTATGATTGTCATTCTCTTCTTTCCGATGTGTTTTCTAACAGTCGGGGATGAATGTTTCCAAGGGGAGATATTGTAATGCCTTGAAAACTCAAAGACTAGATCCGGGACTTAAATTAGAAAATCTGGAAAATCTGCAGAAATGCTATAGGACAACTCACCTAACGGGTTGTTATGAGACCCAATGACTTGTTAGGTTAGTCGTGCGAAGGGAGAAATAGAAGTGTAAACTGAGAAGCAGTGTACCAAATGAGAGACTCCACAAGTCGTGGTCACCGACCACAACCCGTTAGGTCTCTCGTGGTCAGGCCTGAGTTAGGATTTTATTAAGTAGGTAGTGTACTTAACGGATTGTGACCACGAATCGTGGTCACCTGTAAAGACTCGTTAGGTCCCTCGTGGTGACCTACAGAGGAACCTGGGAAGTATACCCAACGGGTGCGACCACGAGTTGTGGTCAATCACCACGACCCGTTAGGTCACCCGTTAAGGTCACTTGGCAGTTTTTCCCAGCGATTTTTCTAAGGGCTATTTAGTAATTTTCTATTCTCCTAGACTATAAAATACATTGTTTTGGAATTATTTTGAAGGGATTTAGAGGGGTTAAACGGTTTTCCCCTCATTCCCACTCAGATTTTTAGAAAAATTTGCATAAGTCTTCTCTCAAGAGCTCTCAAGCAGGGTCTAGGGTTCCTCACCAATTGCAACTATTCAATCTTCTTTCTCCGGGGAAATTTAGTCAGGTATGTGGG
>JACEIK010005328.1:70973-83957 GCA_018107945.1 Datura stramonium
CTCAAGTGATAGTTAAAATCATTTCTTAGCTTTATTTTTACCTTATTTTCAGTATAACCTCATGTAATTGTGCTTAAAATTTTGTGCATGGACTAAATAATGTGATTATCCCATTTTTGTAGGTGAAATATGCTAAGGATGGACTTATAATGAAGTTCAACGAGTAAGAAGGAAGTTTGGGATGATGTCCAAATAGAATGCATGAAGATGGTGATGTGTGAGGGCTGTCGTGCCAGCCAGCGTGCCACGCCTAACATAGCACTGTGCCAAGCAGCGATCAATGCTAGGCAAGAAGCACACCCAACAGCGTACCACACCCGGTAGATGATATGCTAGCGTCTGCAATTCCAGTGGCCATGCACAATGGCACAATGCCACACCTGCCGAGCTCCGTGCCAACCTCCGTGCACGCTAGGCAACAGGCACAACAGGTGTTGTGCCATGCCCGATGCCATATACCAGCAACATGCCATAACCCGCTATCCAGTGTACGTCTGTGTCCACTCCGTGCCATAAAGGGCAAGTTGCGTTGATGTTTCCCAAGCGCACATGGTCGTCAAGTAATATATGATTGTTAAGTCTAGATATCGTACCCACTGGCACTTTTCAATTTAATCATTATAAGGTTGTCACTTTAATTTCACTAATGTATGAAACAAATTAAATGGAGATTGGTTTAAGAAAATTAAACTACTAAACTTCAAATGTAAAGATTAAATAAAACTAATGCACGCTTGATTATATTTCGATAATGATGAAGAACTAGGGCAATGACTCTTGGTTGGTTGCAGGTTGAGATTTTCATATGTAATTAAACTAGCATGATTCTTCCTACAGTTGTTAGTTGCAAGTTACTATCCCATTTCTTGCCACTATCTCTAACATCCAAGAACTATCTCATAAACCCTAAGCTTATATCCTTGGGTCATAGGAGAACATGAAACAATGATTATGCCTACTAGTGTTTCAACTAAACGGGGTTGAAGGGTATATACCTATCCTAAATAAACTTTTATCCTATCACCAATGGGTTCAAGGGTCTTTGAATTCCCGTTCTGTATTTATTTTTAACCCTTTCAATCTCCTTTCCCAAGTTCAATCGAAAGTCAATAGATTACTTACAAGGTGATCAATCTCATAATATTAAAACAAATAAATACAAAAAAACCATAAGAAAGAATCAAAACCAAGTTTATTACGCTTTCAAACAATAAACCATCTACCATGGCCATAACCCTTGATTATAAGTTTATCCACTCATGGACAAGTGAAGAAACGAATAAATAGTCATCATTATACAAAAATACGAAGTAAAGAAGAGAAAACCTAGTTGTAGAACTTTTTCTTTCTTCCAAATGACTGACAAGCTGTCATGAACAAAATACGAAAAAGAAAACAAGTTGAGACTTCTCTCTGGCATCTCAGCCTCTTCTCAATGTCGAACTCTGTTTAAAATTGATAAAAGACAATTTCCGATGTTTAACAAATGACCTAGTCCTCATATATATATATANTATATAATTGGCCTGGCGGGCCGCCCCTTCTATCGCGCGACAGACTTAGTTAAATTTTTAGCAATTTGCAGCTCCAGAATAGGCCTAGCGCTCCGCCCCAGCCATAGCACAACCCATAGATTTTTTTTCTCTGAAGTTTGAGGGCTAATGCGGGGCTCCAGCCATAGCACCAGACTATGAATTTATTTCTCTGAAGTTTGCGACTTTGTGCGAGGTGAAGCCATAGCACCGACACGTCAGATTCTTAACTTTTCATTCCTTGCATCATTTTGAGCTCTTTTGGCTTAGTTTTCTACTCAAATCAACTAAAATCATTTTTCAGCATATAAAACACACATACACATGAATTTAATCATAAATTAAGGATTATGAACTCAAAACATGATCAAATATGGGTAAAAACATGGCAAATGGGCATGAAAATATGCCCAACATCATCACCCTACACTTAAACCATTGTGCGTCCTCGAACAATCCTTAAAACACACCTAAAATCATGTTTCACCATCACACTTGAAACCTCTATCAACTCATACTCAATCAACTAGCATGGATCAAATATAGAGTGGTTTATCATCATAAAACTATTCTCAACAAAGCACAAAGAAAGATTTCACAACCAAGAATACACAACCTCTATAAATGACTCATCTTTTCAACATAACAGGCCAACATGATTAAGTGTGACGCATGCAACAAGCAGTACACCGAATTAGACCTCTTGTACCCCTCACTTTTAGTGGTGTTCCTCTCTCAAATTCATCAGTATAAGACATGGAACGTAATAAGTAAGGCACACTCGCACTCACAAATGATGTAATGCACATATGCAACATGTCATAGGTTTGCCCTTCATGTACGTTGAAACTACCTAATTACTTCAAGAGATTAAGATCACAAGGTATTTTATTGGTTGTAATGTCGGCTAAGGGACGGGTAGGACTACCACCCTAAGCACTTTTAAGACATATTTCACTTTATTTGTCCACCACTTCTTTCCTTGCTTGTTCACCCCTCATCTACTCACCTTTGTCTTTTCTTTTCATGTTCCATTTTTTCCCTCTACTTGACTGCTAGTTTTCTAATCGTAGAATAAATAAGGATTTTTCAATTAAAGCTTTCTTTTTCATTTTTTTAGCAGTAAGTAAACAACACAATTTTTTTATGGGAACCCCCTTCCCTCACTTTTCTTTTCTTACCACAACTTTTTTTTCCTTAACATTATACTTCGGTGGACCTTTACTTTCAAGTCTCAAAGTGCTTAAGACTACCTTGGATCAATAAGTCTGAGGTATCACAAAAAAAAGGAATTAAGTTATTATTGAGGCTAAGAAAGAATAAGGCTTTTAAGCTCAAAAAGGTTAACTAGGGAGAATGACTAGGAAGGAAAAATAATTATGGGAAAACATGGATTTTCAAAGAAATGTCTTGATCATCTCTCACTCCCTCCAACTAGTTATCCTACATACACCAAGGCAAGTTCTAGCTTCTACAATATGTACATACGAAGCAATACAGCTTACCTCTCATGGCAACAAGAATCTAATAAGTTTCTATAGCTACATATTCACACAACCATATTGAATGACAAATTAATTTCATAATTAAGCCCTCAGGATATGTTGAGTCAAATTAAAGAGATATGTGTGTCTCCTGAGGAATCTAACTCACGCAATCAAGATGATCACTCTATTTACTCTAGCATAGCAGCTAAGAAGAATATCAACAAGCATACAAGTGGATGACCTACGACTTAATCCTAAAAATAAAAATGTGACGAAACTTCCCTTAAGACTGTTATCATCCATCTAACATAGGGAAAAGTTATTACTCTATGACTACAACGACTCAAACAAAACAAAACAAAAAATATTACCCTGTTCAAAGAGATCCTCTTCGATAAAGAACCGAGGTCGTAAGAAAAATCAAAATTTGGATGATATGCCAATTTTGAAAATATTTCAAACAAAACGTGATGTCGTATTCACCCTTAACCTCAAAATTCAGGGAGCCATAACCTCTCACCCCACACTTAAAGTATTGCTCTGTCCTCAGAGCAACTTAAATTAAATATCATATTAGAATGAGAAAATACTCCCTAAGGCCCTTTAAGGCCTAGCTAGAAGCTTGTCTCTTTGATTCACGGATCACATGACCCCACACTTAAGCTCCAGACGTGCTCCTTAGATTTGATTTCGGGTACTCAGACTTCCCCTTCTCTAAAAAAAACAAAAGTGACACTATAAAAAAATAATAATCTATTACAATTGGGTTGTCTCCCAACAAGCGCCTGATTTGACATCGTGGCACGACGCCATCAACTTTCACCACTTTTCTTTCCACTTTGAACTTATAAATTTCACCCCTAGTTTCTTTTCCAATTTTCTATTATGCTCAAGGGGAGATGGTGTAAACATGAAGGTACTAAGTAGTAGATATTGCATCTTTCCCTTCTTGTCCTTTAAGCGAGAGATGTCATTGTGTGTCTTTGTTATAATAAATTTTAAAATATAGGGGTGTCGTTCCTCATCTACACATTTCTCCATAGGCTTGGATGGCTTTATTTCTAAGTTTCCGCCCAAATGCAATGTCGAAAAATGTTTAGAATGAGGACCAATATGCCCTAACTCACATATTACATTATGCTTGACATCCTCACTTTTATCGACCTCCTCAACATCGACATCAACCACCAAAGAATCGTCTAATGGTTGGGATTCTTCTTCTTGTTTCATGCATTGTCTAGTATCCACAATACATTGTTGTTGGGCCTCAGACGCCTCAACTTTTTAATTCGAAACACCTGCAAGTCATGGATACTTGAGCCAAATTGGCTAATCTCTTGTCTGAGCTAATTTTCTTACCCTTGTGGTTCCTCTTGAGTATTGGCTAATACCATGACTTGCAAATCATTACAAGTCGTAGTCTCAACCATCATCTCTGTGAGCTTGGCACTCATCCTTTTTAAGGCTCCTCCTTGTTCAGTAAGATGCTCCCTCATTGCTTCTATATGCTCCAGGATAAGTTTTTCCATATTGCTTATTTGAGCATGATGTTCCTCCTCTTCATTATTCCTTTAGGAGGACCGTAATAGGGGCTTGGGGAAGGGGAATAAAGTTTGGGAAACCATTCCAACGGCTATCCAAACCACCACATACACCACAAGTATGACAGTGTTGCCACAAGTGGAGTCCTCCACAATTCATACAAAGATCACTAAAATATGAATACCAATCACTAATGCAAGCTTGATTTTATTTCGATAATGATGACAAACTAGGTCAATGACACTTGGTTGGTTTCAGGTTGAGGTTTCCAGACGTCATTAAACTAACATGATTCTTCCTACGGTTGTTAGTTGCAAGTTACTATCCCATTTCTTACCATTATCCCTAGCATCCAAGAACTATCTCATGAAACCTAATGCCTATATCCCTATGGTCACAGGAGAACATGAAACGATGATTATGCCTACTTGTATTTCAACTAAACAAGGTTGAAGGGTATATCCCTATCCTCAACCATAACTTCTATCCTATCACCAACGGGTTCAAGGGTCTTTGATGTTACACCCCGTAAGTTCCTATCATTTAACTGATGCGTTCATACGAATGTATAGAGTTTTAGAGTACAACGCATATGGAAAAGGGATCGGGAAATAAATGTACGAGTACGGAGTCAAGCGAGCAGGAGGTAGGGGCCAGAGGCCAAGTGCACGGGCGCAGCATCGCACTAGCCAGCCCACCGCCTTAAGCGGTGTGTCGCGCCCAACTTTTGGCATTGTGGGCAGCACGTCGCGGCCACCCTTCTACCGCCTCAATAATATATAAGTCCCTCCTTGACTTGAGTTGGTCATTTGTAAATATTTCCTCTCGACTTCGAAGAGAAAGTGAGCGATAACTCCCTCTATTTTCATCAAATTACGCCGCTAAACTCCGTCCAAATGCAAATTCATCTTGGATAACGAGTTCTAGGCCTACAATGAACATCCCTGCAAAGTTATTTCTTGAATGTTTTCTCGGAGTACTGGAACCCCGTAGAGTAAAAGTTGTCGGAATCACTTCTAATTAAGTCCTGAGCGGCTTTAGGTGATAGGTAAGCATTTCTACTTTTTAAACTCTCAAGAATTTGTAAGCTTTCAGCCAAATTGAATGAAGTTTGAATTGTAGTTATTGTCTTTGAAAGATAGTGTCATCTACCAATTCCTAGCATTGAAATAGCCTTATTCTCTCAGTGCAAAGGCTGCAATGGAGTGGAATCACTAGCTTTAGATTGGCAACTATTCGAGCAAATGAAACACGACATTTGAGGTATGCTAATGTTGATCTCTTCGGCAAGTTATTCTCGTTGTATAGTGATATGACCAGTGTCTTCGAAGGTAGATCATGATCCTCTATGTTGTGATTAGTTGCTGCAAGTAGATAGTGATTATGTATGTTGTGATTAGCTGTTGCAAGTAGATAGAGATTATGCATGTTATGGTTAGCTGTTATGAGGCAAGTTGAGATTATACCTCCGTATTCCTCATCGAGGCAGGGCATGTTGAGTGTGACTAACGCAGGAGCATCATAGAGTCTTCCCTGTTCTTTTGCTTATAGTATCAGTAGAATTCTAATGTTTTTCTATCATGCCAAGGCCTTAAAAGTTTGTGGATAGTTGTTGGGCCTAATTTGGTAAGTTGGACAGCATAGGGAACAGCCGGATGATATAACTTCCAGTTTGATGCCTGTTTTGTCAATGAAGCTCGCCTAGAGGCCGTTGGCGTACCTTGACGCCTCCAGGGTCAGAATTTGGATAGAATAGTCTTACCTTAGAGTCAGTGCCACCAGGGTTTCCTTGTGAACTGAGTGACAACCTGCCATATAGTTGGCTACTGTCAGTGACGGTTAGTTTCAGTCGACTTAGTACTTGTCATACAGGTCACCCAGGAAGTCATCCTAGTTGTGCAAGTTAGATAGACCTGCGGGTACCCTAAGGAGGGAACCTTATTAGCAGTTGGATGCAGGGCCAATGCCCCAGCTTGCTCTTATAGATACCCAGGTACAGGTTGCCATGAGTGGCTAGGTCCAGATAAACCTACCTACGAGGCTATGAGTCATATGACCTCGGAACAGACCAAGTTAATGTCTAAGGGACTAGAACCATAATAGTAGAGTGTTACCTTCAGGCTAAGAATTATAGCAAGCTGTCTGTGGAAGGTTAGGGCTGACTGCTTAGGAGCATGTCCAATTAGTAGTAGCCTTACAGTCATTCTAAGCGATGGAACTAAATAGTTGATTACCTGCGACCTTACTGTTCGCTTATGAGCCATCATTATCCTAGCATGACATTCAGAGTATCATTTAGGCCACTCCAGACCTCTCCCTATTTTGTCTAGACCATTAGAGATTATGATCACTATTAGGATCCTATGATCAGGTGTAGGCACACGGGGTATGCCTGTTAGCAGCTATACAGTCTATTCTAGGGGCGAGTAGTAGTTGTGTGAGGCCTTAATGAGCTAGATACACCTTTTGAGTGGCTAAATTGAGACTAAAATTTAGTGTATCGATTGGGACTGACCCCACCTAGGATAGCCTTCCATTGACCAACTTCGGGGTTACTAACTGTGTCATCGCCTACTAGGCTATGGATTTCTCAGAGGAGCTATGTGATGTCCCAAGGGACTATATTCAGGCCCAAGGGCCATATTATAGTCCATCCATAAATGTACTTCTACTTTTATGCTGTATCAATATTACTGACCCTCTATTGAGCCTTGTGTGCCTAGGGTGCAATTGCAGGAGCCCAACAGGCTCAGACACAGTTACAGGAGTCCAACAGGCTCAGTTGCAGACCTAGAAGCTAGATAGGTTGGCTATAGTTACCAGTAGAATTATAAGGTCCTTGTTAGAGGTATATAGATTGAATTGTACTTGCCAGGGCTTATGGGGCCCCGGTAGGTTATTTCTGTGTTGCTTGCACCTTCCAGTATTATGGAGACCAGATTAGGTTCTTTTTTGTGTACTTGCTTGCTAGATATAACATATGAACGTGTAGTCATGTAGCTTCAGTTCATCTTCGTGTAGCGACTTACTAGATGTAGGTTATGGGTAAGAAAGCTTACAGGTTAACTTCTTCTCCTTCTTGATTTTCAATAGTAGTTCCTTATTAGTTTCTATGCAACTTTTTATTACTGTCTTACATATTCAGTATATATTGTACCGGCGTCCAGCTTTGGGGCACTGCATACTTGCATACAGGTTTAGACAGACAGATTGTGGGATCTCTTAGCAGCTATTCAGAATCAGAAAATTGGTCAACTTCTTTCATTCAAAGTTTCCAGGTTGTAAAGGCTTATCTGTCTTTTATTTTTATAACATTTGGATAGGTCGGGGCCCTATCCCGACCAATATTTTCATTCTTAGAGACTTGACTACAATCATTAGTTAGTTGTCCGTATTGGCCGTGTGGGACCTATATACGTTATATTTTGCATGTTGGCCATGTGGGACCTAGTTTAGCTAGTTAGTTAGCAGCCTTGTCATCTATAGCGTGAATTGACTACCTTTTCTCATTCTGTTATAACTAGACAGCATGGTGGTCTTTCGGCCCGCATAAGATCCCTCTATTGTTGTGTTGCTGGGTTAGTTATTTTCTTTTACAAGTTGTTATGTGGCCTTGTCGGCCCGAGGCTGTGGTTACAACCGAGATATAGCAGTTTATTTTCTTGATTTTGAGTCGCTGGAAGGCACCAGAGGTGAATAAGCCCAGCCAGGTCAGCCCAGATCCTAGTGTGGCATTAGGTGCTAGTCATGCCTCCCAAGGTTGGGCGTGACATTTGAATTCTCGTTCTGTATTTATTTTTAACCCTTTTGATTTTATTTCCTAAGTTCAACCAAAAGCCAATAGATTACTAACAAGGTGATCAACCTCATAAATAATAAATTAAAACAAATAGATACAAACAACCATAGAAAAGAATCAAAAACTAAGTTTATTACACTTTCAAACAATCAACCATCCACCACGGTCATAACCCTAGATTATAAGTTTAGCCACTCATGGACAATAGGATAAACGAATAACTAGTTATCATTATACAAAAATACAAAGTAAAGAAGAAAAACCTAGTTGTATAACTTTTTCTTCCTTCTAGAAGACTTACAAGCTTTCATGAACAAAATACGAAAAAGAAAATGAGTTAAGACTCCTCTCTGGCGTCTTAGCCTCTTCTCAATGTCGAACTTTGTCTAAAAATTGATAAAGATAATTTCTGATGTTTAACAAATGACCTAGTCCTCATATATATAGATGAACCTTTAAATGACACTTCTGCCCTTCAAGAAATGACTTTAAAATCAGCATTTTTCACCCCGAAATGGTCCTGGCGCGCCGCCCCTCCTATCTCTCCACATACTTAGTCAAATTTTTAGCAATTTCTATCTCCAGAATAGGCCTAGCACACCGCCCCAGCCGTAGCACCAACCTGAGATTTTTTCTCTGAAGTTTGAGGGCTGATGCGGGGTGCCATCCATAGCACCAGACTGTGATTTCTCTAAAGTTTGCAACTTGGTGGGGACCGCCAGCCATAGCACCAGATCCATCAAATTCTCAATTCTTTATTCCATGCATCATTTTGAGCTCCTTTTGCTTAGTTTTCTTCTAAAATCAACTAAAATCATTCATTAGCACATAAAACACATACATACATGAATTTAAGCATAAATTAAGGATTGTGAACTCAAAATATAATCAAATATGGATAAAAACATGGCAAATGAGCATGAAAATATGCCCAACATCATGCGCGATAGGAAGCGTGGCACGGAGGCAGCATTCACACAACCAAATTTCACTTAGTATAAATAGAACACTTGGTCTATTTTTATTTTTTATCACGTATTACTTCCTAAAAACATAGAGGAGCAAAGGGAGAACAAAGGAAACTCTACTTAGATTTTGTGTTTCTTTTATTTTTCCACTCTAATTTCTACATGAATTCAAAGACCATGTTGAGTTCTTGTATTAGCATGAGTGGAAAAAATCCTTCTTCTAGGGCTGAGCCCACATAGTATGATTATATTTGCTTAAGTTCCATTTGGTTCAAGTTTTCATTGTTGTTAGTTCTTGCATTTTTTTTTATTATTCATTTTAATACTTGATCACCATTGAAATGCTACTTTTAATCATAGGCAAACTCGAAAGAGAAAAACCTAGGATAAACTAGGAAAGCAAGAAGTGAGTTCAAGCCTTTAGGGTTGATTCATGATTAGGATTTTGAAATATACCTAATTTGCCACACTTGATTATAAAATGGGAAGATAGCTAGACACCTAAGTTTGAATTTTCACATCACCTCTCTTTGATGTAGTTGTGAAGTCAATGTTTAAGTTAAATGGTTAGAGCTTCAAAAGTACATAACCAAGGGAATTAATCCCTTAAACTACTCCACATAGATAATTGCATATGAATTAGGCTGTCACATCCCCGCTAAACGATATAGTTGTGAGGCTAATTCAATTCTGTTTAGAGGCTCGAAAGGCCATGAACATCGCAATAATCATGTGAGACAACAAATGGAGGCAAATACTTGAAACAATGTGAATTGTATCTATACATGAATGTGTCGCCTTAACCCTAGATTCTTCTCATTATTATTTTTCGATTACGTTTGTGATCACTTAGATTTAGAAATAATTAAACCTCAAATCTTGGAACATTAGCACTTTTAAAATATTGAATTGATACTTGAACTTGTTAATTCACTTAAAATGCAGTCCCTATGGTTTGACATACAACTCTTAAGAGTCACTATATTACTTGTACGACTGCATCTGTTTGCACATGCACCGGAGGCGTAGCACAGAGTTCACTTACAATAACAGCTATCACTCGAGTATTAGAATGGCAGCATTCGAAGCTCTATATAGAAGGAAATGCAAGTCTCCAATCAGTTGGTTCAATGCATTCAAGGTGAGACCTTGGTGTACTAACTTGCTTAAGGAATCCTTGGAAAAGGTTCGGGTGATTCAGGAGGACTGGTATCTTCTCAAAGTAGATAGAAATCATATACAGACAAAAAGGTGAGAGACATGGAGTTCATGCTGGGAGAGCAAGTGTTGCTCCAAATTTTTCCCATGAAAAACGGGGCAAACTTAGCCTGAGGTACATTAGGTCTTCTAGATTCTTTGGTGTGTGATGGAAGTAGCTTATGAATTAGCTTTTCCGCCAGGTCTGTTAGGGAGACATCCAATATTTCATGTCCCCGTGTTGAATAAATATCATAGGGATGGGTTGTACATAATCAAATGGGATTCAGTGCTACTTGATAAGAACTTTTCCTATGCGGAGGAGCCCGTGGATATAGTAGATAGAGAGGTCCGTAAGTTGAGATCAAAGGAGATTACAAGGGTAAAGGTCACCAGTGGAAGAATAGTCTGATAGAGGAAGCCACTTGGGAGACTGAGGTCGACATGCGGAACAAATATCCCCAACTATTTATAAAGTTTGGTATGTCTTCTTCCTCGCTTTTGTAGGTCATTCAGGAATGAACACGTTTTAATTGGTATCTAATGTAATAACCCGCCCATCATTACAGGAGAAAATAAGCCACAAACACCCTTCTCTAGCCTAAGTTGTATGTGGGAAGGTGTTGTGTGAGTGTTAGGAAAAATTTGAAGTTGAGGAATGGTTGGTGTGCAGGAAATGGGAGCTATTACTTATGAGGACTACTGCTGTGGAGAGATAACCATTATAGTGAGACTGCTACCATAGTCAGAAGTCCACCGTAAGGGACCAGGGGAATTACCACCGGATCCGCTATGACGGTATCTTGAGCGCTATAACGATTCCCCTGCATCAGGCGATGGGAGTTAGTAAGTGGGTTTTAAGTGAGATTTCAGGAGTTTAGCCCATTTTTCAAAGCATGACTTGATGATAACTCAGAGAAAATCCCCAAGGGAGCAGAGCAGTTTTCCCTTCTCTAAGGTAAGAATTTCAGTCCATTCTCTTTACTTTGATTCCCTAACCCCATAGAATCAAAAGGGGGACTTGTAATGGTGGAAATCTTAGGTTGAAAAATCATAGAACTATAAAATTAGGGTAAGTTGGTTGGGTGTTGAAGGTGATTGATTCCTAGGGCTATAAGTATGTAATTAATACTCCCTGAGGTGAAGTGATGGTACCAGTTCATCATTGCTATAATTTGAGACCTAATGTTTGGTAGAAATAGGGATTTTAGTATTAAAAACTGCTTAAAATAGGGTTCGGGGAGTAGAAACTTCATGAACTAGGTTTGAATAACCATGGTGTGATTAGAGTGGGATAACTTAACTCGCAAATAATGATTAAGATCATAAGGATGGGTAAAATGGGAACAGGGTTGAATTTCCAAAATCCTTATTTTCTGAAATAGTTTATTTAATCATCTTTTAATCTTATGTTCTGGATTTTGAATATTTCGAAGAACTGAGGAAAGGCAAGGCTCCAACGGAGTGATTGTTATTCAAATCCTTCAGTCGAGGTAGGTTATGGTTTAGAAGGAGTTATACTTTGGATAACAACTTTATTTGTGTGAAATGATTGTGTGTGATTGGTCTCCAGATATTTTTTGTTGTAGTAATCCCTTGTTGAATAATTTTACTATGAAATTGTTATTTATGTGATGTGGAAATTGGGTGCTGAGAGGCTATTTTTATTCATATGTATTGTTTGAACATGATCCTTGAATTGTATGAGTATTCAAGTTGAGGGAGAAAGATGAGGCCTCCCAAGGGTCAGATAAATTGACTAAGTGGTAAAACACAAAGATGTGTGAACAAAAGTGGATAACATGATTGTCTTGAGATGAGTGACTCGTGCCCAAGGGGAGCATCCGGGCAAGCAATGATGGTTGAGTGACACGTATCGGGTGGGAGCATCTACACGAGTAGATGAGTGGGAGCGGGTACCATGCCGGTACAGTACATGAATTTCTAGAGTCCCGTGCCGGTCATGACTGGATGGATAGAAATAAGACCCTCTGACATGTATGTAAATTGATGACCAGTGTTGGAGTGTTCATGGTGATGTGACAGAGGCGTTTTCCCAACATATCACCATTTGTTATGTTATTTGACTGAGTGTAAAGAAATAAGACCGGTTCGGGAATGTGAGAACTTGAATGAAACTGAATTCCTTGTTATGTATTCTATGTATTTGCAATTGTTGATGTGTTTATGATGATTTGATGATAATTGTAAAGTGAAGTAAGAACTTGTGATGAGTTGTGAAACCTATCAGGAGTGACTCATTATAAATTCCATGTGGTTATGATATACTGATTGTTTATTGACGATTATGAGTATCTTGGATGGTCATGATGATTAGAATGTTGAAAGAAGTTAAGGGAACTGTAGCTATGCAGCTAAGTCGAGCTACTGCCAAGCAGTACCACTGCAGCAGAACCTTTTCCATTGTAGGTTTATGGGTATTTCCTTGTCCCAAAGCT
>JACEIK010005329.1:52548-112753 GCA_018107945.1 Datura stramonium
GATTGTGAATACATGATTTTGTTTTGGTTTTAAGTAATTGATTGTTGTTTTGTCTTACATTCTTAATTATGGTTGTTTTTATGATTGATCACCATGAAAATACACAAGTTAAACATAGGTAAAAGCTTGAGAAAGTAAACCTAGGAAAGAACAAAGAATGTAGGGAGCAAGTTTGTATTTTACGATATAATTTGCGGTTAGGATAAGAAATTATACCTAATATGCCTTGCTTGGTTACTAAAATGGGATGAGCTAGACACCAACTTAGAATTATTACATCACCACTCGAAGAAGTAGTTGTGAGGCTAAGTTTAGTTAAATGATTAGAGGTACGAAAGTCCCTAATCAAGAGCATAAACCCCGTAAACCACATCCACGTAGTTGAATTGCCCACGAACTAGAATGTCACATTCCCGCTCAACAATGTAGTTGTGAGGCTAGTTTGTCGTGTTTAGAGGCTCGAAAGACCATGAACATGAAATTTTGATTATGTGAGACGACAATTGAAAATTCCATACTTAAACCATTACAAAGCGTAGTATTGCATGATTATCCGACTTTAACTCTAGTTGCTCCTTGAATGATTTCAGAGTATTTCGGTGACCACCCCTAGACTTAATTAAACTTTATCGAAAAATGTCTTTAATCAACACTTGCGAAAGTTAATATCACACTTGAACTTGATAATTAGCTGAATTGGTCCAGTCCCTGTGGGTTCGACATCCAGCTCTTAAAAAGGGCCTCTGTATTACTTGTACGACCCGTACACTTGCGGGGCTACCATGAAAAGGGCCAGTTGGCATAGGGACAGTCACAAAGGAGGTTCCAAGATACCTACAATGGCACGTAGTTTATGATATCCGGAGCTTAACCTGAGCCCGCAACCTACTCGGTGTTCGATACTACTCCCAAAGCATATATAGTGCTCGTAGTATAACATGTATGAATTAATGGGCTAGTTAAATCATGATAATCATAATCATACTTGTATATACATGAACTAGTCATGAAACAAGGCCCATGAGTCATCCAAAATATAATTCATGAATTATAAAGTTCATACATACTTGTAAATCATGCATATAGCTTTAAATTCATAAAAATCATGATGGGTAATTGATAAAATCCATAATTTAAATCATAATTCATGTTGGGATTGTAAATATCATTATAGGAAAGTAAATAAAAAATCGGTTCATCATGGGTCTTGCATATTTAGACTAATTTCAAAAGAAATCGAAATTGATAACATTATGAACAATTTGAATCATAAAAGTTGATAAAATACCTTTAAAATATAATAAGAATCAAAAATCACAAAACCCATCAACAATCAATAGCTTTTATATGGATCTACTACAAAATCCCATAAGTTTTTGATAGAGTTTTCATGAAATCATCGAAAATTGACATGGGTGAGGAAAGAAAGACCCATTGATAGCCTTACATACCTGAAAACAAGTGATTCTACAATTCCCGAGCATGCCCAAGAGGAAATTGATGAAGAACACCTTGAAATCACCTGGATCACCCTTCTATCACCTTCCCAAACCTTTGCATGCATGAATAAGGACTTAGGCTAGTCTATTCCCTCTTAAACCACCCTTTCTGACATTAAGATGACGTAGTTTAGGCCCCTAGGAATTAGGAATTACAGAAAAGACCTTACTAAAATTTCTGAAAATAACTGCCATGTGGTCCTAACGGAAGACCTGACAACTCGTTACTAGGGCCAATGACTTGTTGGGTTGCCCATCGGCTACATTTACAAACTCTTGGGGCTCATAATGACAGACGTAATGATTCTTTAGGGGTGACCACAACTCGTGGTCACCAATCGTCAAGTACACGCCTCCCTTATACCAATTTACTTGTATATCATCCAACGACTCATACCACGACTCGTTCCCTTACATGACGAGTCGTGGCCTCCTCTCGTTAAGTACACTAGTTGACCTCTTCTATTTTTCACACATCCTTACCCCACGATTGACCTAATGACTCGTGGTGACTGACCATGAGTTGTTCCCTCGCCCGTGGGGAACCCTTACCCTCCAACTTCCTGCTCTTCACTAGCCTTCCCCAAGAGCCACCTAACGACTCGTGGGCTGGTCTCATGAGTCCTCAACGACTCGTTCTGTACCTGCAACTTGAATTTTCAGCTTTTCCCCATTTCAACTCCCGAGTTTGATCTTTGAGTTCTCGGGGTATAACATGTGTGAATCTCGTTGTGGTGACCCCCAACAGGGGATGAGTGGTAGGCCTCTAGTATACTCGGCATCTCAACCTTTGGCACGCATCTTCAAATCACCCCAACAGCACATATGCGAAATAAGTAGGGCTCATCCTAGAAAAATTTGTTCACATTAGACATAAACTTCTTCCTCTGGTGAAAAGATAAGTGCTCCGGTACAAAATCACTCACTAGATAATTAGCAAAGTCTGCAAACCATGGGATGAGATCTTGTGAGGCCGCTAAAACCTGCTCGTCTGGGAATGCATAATCTAGTCATGCTCATCTCAAAGTGTTGCATCAGGTTCCAATCTTGATAAGTGATCTGTCACCTGGTTTTCAGTCCCCTTTTCGGTCTTTTACCTCAAACTCGAACTCTTGTAGCAGCAGAACCCATCGAATTAACTGTGGCTTGGTATTCTTTTTTGCCATCTGATATCTCAAAGATGCATGGTATGTATGGACTATCACCTTAGTTCCAAGAAAGTATTCCCGAAACTTATCAAATACAAAAACTATAGCCAACAACTCTTGTTCTGTCACAGTATAATTTTTCTGAGATGCATTTAGAGCCTTTCTAGCATAATAAATCGGATTGAAAATCTTTTCACGCTTTTGAACCAACACAACTCCTATGGCCACACTGCTAGCATCACACATGAACTCAAAAGGCAAAGACCAGTCAGGTGCCACTATAATAGCAGCAGTGGTCAATCTCTCTTTAAGGCATTCAAAAGCCCTCAGACATGCCTCATCAAAAACAAACTTCACCTCTTTCTCAACCAGTTTACACAAAGGATGTGCAATATTCGAGAAGTCCTTGATGAATCTTCTTTAAAACCCTACATGTCCTAGAAAACTTCGAACACCTTTTACATAAATTGGGGGTGGTAAACTAGAAATAACATCAATCTTAGCTCTATCCATACCAATATACTTACTAGAAATCCTGTGACCGAGCACTATACCATCCTTGACCATGAAATGACACTTTTCCCAGTTAAGCCTCAAGTTGGTCTCTTCACATCTCTGCAGCACCTTGCTCAAATGAGCCAAATAGTCTTTGAATGAATCACCCACCACCAAAAAGTCATCCACAAAGACTTCAATGATGTCTTCCACCATGTCAGAAAATATGGACATCATGCAACACTTAAAAGTGGCAAGTGCATTACATAACCCCAACAACATTCTCCTAAAAGCAAATGTACCATATGGGCAAGTGAACGTGGTCTTCTCTTGGTGTTTGGGGGCTATAGAAATCTGATTGTACCCCGAATAACCATCAATGAAATAATACAATCCTCTGCCTGCAAGTCGGTCTAACATCTTGTCCATGAATGGCATCGGAAAGTGATCCTTTTGCGTCCAACGGTTCAACTTCCTGTAATCCATGCATAGTCTCCAACCGGTGATTGGTCTTAGAGGAATGAGCTCATTGTTAGTATTTGGGACCATCGTGATTCCTCCCTTTTCTGATACACACTGGACTGGGCTTACCCATTTGTTGTCTGTGATAGAATAAACCATACCCGCATCCAACCACATGATGATCTCCTTATTGACCACCTCTTGCATAGGTGGATTCAACCTACGCTGATGCTCAATACTAGGAATACAATCTGGCTCTAGCTGGATCTTGTGAGTGCAAATACCGACTGGGATTCCAATAATATCTACAATGGTCCACCCGATAGCTTTTTTTATATCTCTTCAAAATGGAGACCAAAGCCTCCACTTGCCATTCCTCCAACTCAACTGCAATAATGATCGGTAAAGTGTTACCGGCTCCCAAAAATACATATTGCAAATGAGACGAGAGTGCTTTGAGCTCCAATACCGGAGGCTCCTCAATAAATGGCTTGGTTGGTGGGGTCACCCGATTCTTCAAGTCAAGATCAATCTTCTTTGGAGCATAAGTGTTTGACCCCATTCCAGCAAGTGCATTAACAATCTCCTCACCCTCATGGATCTCCTCAGCACCAACATCCATCAAACCTACTGCTAAGTCATCAAGAATCAAAAACTCCTCAATGGGTGTAATTGGGAACTCAGGTTCCACAACATAAATTATAGAGACCACCCTCATATCATTTGGTTTCTTCATGGATCTGCATACATTGAATGTCACATCCTCATTTTCAACCGAAATTTAAGTTGTCTAGTCTCCATATCTACAAGAGCACGTCTGGTGGCGAGAAATGGTCACCCCAAGATAATGGGGACCTTAAAATCAACTTCACAATCTAGGATGACAAAATCGGTCGGAAATATAAAGGACTCTACCTTCACTAGAACATCATAGAGGATTCCCAATGGATTTTTCACTATACTATCTTCCATCAAAAGCCGCATTGTAGTCGGTTTGGGAGCTCCTAATCCCAACTGTCTGAAAACTACTAATGGCAAAATTAATACTAGCACCAAGATCACATAATGCCTTAGCAAAATTAAAGGCTCCAATAGTGCATGGAATGGTGAATGCCCCAGGGTCCTCCTTTTTTCAAACAAGAGAATGAGATGCTATTGCACTACAATGGTGAAAATTATCTGCAGGTTCGAAACTTACAGTCCTCTTCCTAGTGACATGGTCCTTCATGAATTTAGCATAGTCTGGCATCTGCTCAAGTGCCTCGACTAATGGGATGTTCACGGACAATTACTTCAACATGGAAATGAACTTATGATACTTCCCATCTTCGACCTTTTTCTTCAACCGCTGTGGAAAAGGAGGAGGAGGTCTAGGGATCGGTGTGAACTTTTGTTGTTCCTCCTTCTCCTTCTCATTTCCAGATCTATGCTCCTTTACATTACTAGGAGCAGTCTTTACCACTGAATCTTCAACCAAAATTGGATCCTCGAAATCTGCTATACCGTCATCATTAATCGATACAGGATCTTCTATTTCATTAATCACAACAGGCCTCGGAGGATCAATTGTCGCCTTCCCACTCCTAGTAGTGACCGCCATGCAGTGACTAGCATTTTTCAGATTTTGCAGTGTGTTGCTGGGAAGTATGCCTTTCTGCCTCTAGTTCATCACAACAGACATCTAACTTAGGCTGCTCAATCTATTTTATGGCAATGGCATGTGATTCCACCTTTTTGTTTATCCTAGAAATATCATCGGGGAGCTCCTTAAAATGGCTATCTGTTGTCTCCATCTGCTTAAGTACCTTGGAGAACATGTCTTCAACCCTTGAACCACTAGAATCTGGATCACGGTTCCTTAAAGGAACAATACAGACCACTTCTATAATTCTTGTACTCCTTACACTTCTTCCAGTCTCCATTGTCTTTGTATTGTCTTCGGTTGTAATTGTTATCCTTGTAATAATTCTGACCTTGGTTCCCTTGATCTTGACGTCAATAGTCTTGGTTAGAACCTTGGGTGTTAGTCCATAAACCCGCCCTTTGATCATTCAGATAGTTAGCTTCCTCCTCAGGTTCAAATTCACCTCCATCATTTCTCGAGGCCTTGCCCTGAGAACCCACAACATTAACTTTCTCAGTTCCGGCTCCCATCAAGCGCTTAGCAAGCAACCCCATTGTTGTCTTTATCTTAGCAATATCTTGATCACGCTCTTAATCCTTCCTTCTCTGTTCTGCACATACCTATCGCATAAGAACCGACCGGAATCTCCAACTCTCTTGTGTGCCATGCGCAGTTGGTTTTGGTGATTCTGTCAAGTAACTCAGCAGCTTCCGCATAAGTGTGACTCATAAAGGTTCCGACAGAGACGGTATCAGCCACCGCCTTGGTTAGCATTCAGAGACTTATAGAAGATCTCCAACAATGTAAAATCCTGTGGTTGGGCACCCTTTTTAGCTTCTTGTTGAAATGCAGCCATGTCTCTTGAAGTTCCTATGAATTCAATTGCCTGAAGTTATATATCTCATCTTTCAGCTACAACGCTTTGGAAGATAGGAAGAATCTTTCATGAAAAGCTCTCTTAAACTCCCCCAAGTAGTGATAGAATCATTTGGCAGCTCAACCAACCACATTGTTGCCTCACTCCCTCATGAAAAGGGAAATAACTTCAGTCGGATTGCATCTTGGCTTACTCCTGGTTGTTTGTATGCCTTTCAGATACCCACGAAATTTGTCAAGTGAGCATGGGCATCATCAGTTGCTTGACCCACAAATATTCCATTCATGTTGAGCAATTGGATCATAGCACTGGTAATATCAAACTTTGCCCCTGCAGGTAAAGGGGGATAGACAATAGCTCCAGTGGAACCGGCTTCGTCTATATTAGAATCATTATCCTCATCGAAATACTGGTGTCTCTGTTGTTCTGGACCTCTGTGCCTTCTAGCTCGCTTTGCTTCGGCAGCTAGATGTTGCTCTTCAGCAACCCTAGCTAACTCTAAATCTCTAGCCAGAGCTTGTTCCTCATCCAACATTCTCTCTGTAGCTTGGTCCACTATTTCCTTCTATTGGATATTGGCCATTCTTCTCAAGTTTCTCAGTGTCTGCTCAAATTTGTGATCAATTTGAACAAGGGATGTTCCTTGGCTCCTAGTACTGCCATGCACGAACCTAAGACCTGTTACAAACAAAAACAACAAAAGAAAAATAAAAAGGAAATAAGAACCAATAGTAAAGAAAACATAATTAACAAAAGCCTTAGTGTATTCCTTGGCAACGACGCCAAAATTTGATGTCGCCCAAATTATATCTCGCAAATGAGATATAAAGTGGTCGATGTCAAATATAGAACCCAAAGAAGGTTGGGGTCGATCCCACGAGGAATATGGAAAGAACTTGAGTTAATGTGAATATCTATTACAATCAGCTAACTTATTTCCTGGGGGAAATAACTAAAATACTAAATAATACATAAAGACTAATAAAAGTTTAATCAATTTCGGTTTGTATTCAATNGGAATATGGAAAGAACTTGAGTTAATGTGAATATCTATTACAATCAGCTAACTTATTTCCTGGGGGAAATAACTAAAATACTAAATAAGAGTAAAGACTAATAAAAGTTTAATCAATTTCGGTTTGTATTCAATCGACAAGTTTCTATGATTGTGTTCCCCATGATTTCATAATCACAAGTCTTTTACACTAGTGATCTATTCTGGTGTTTAACATGCAATATTGGTAAGTTAGGTTCACCTAAGTGGTTGTTTCCCTATCTAGATGATTATCACCATGCAACTCGATCCGTATATGGGTGTATGCTTAATTAACCCTTACGCTTAATATCAGATTAGCTATCCCCGGACAAGTTCAAGCTATTAGATGAGGGTTGATAGCTTAAAATCTCCATTGTTAATACCTTTTCCCATTCACTACCTCCTTGATCCAGTAAGTAAGAATAAGGTGAGTTCTAATATTTGCAACCATTAAGAAATAGTTAAAACGAAGGGAAAAACAATACATGCACTAAACCCCGTTCAAAAATAACTAAGTGTTTAACCTATGTGTGTTAATTCATCATGGTTCCCACAACCATAGTTATGAGTTTATCTACTCATGCTTGAATAATCACAATCACAAAATAAAGAATAAATCATAATTGTAACTTACAAGAACTCGTTTAAGAAAACCAAGTGAATTGAATATAACTCCAAAATCAATGAACAAAAATCTAAGCTTGTTTTCATCCTCCAAATTCAAGAACAAAATTATAAACTTTGTTTCTTGAAACTTGATGGCAGTCAATAACACCTAAAATTACTTTTCAAAGCTCTAAAATTTCCTAAAATGTAAAACAAACCTAAACAAATTATTTATAGACATGAAACAAATCATTTCCTAAATCAATTAGGATTCTGGTGTCGGCAGGTACCACGGTCCGTTGGTAGATTCAACGGATCTTTAGAGTGTCCCGTTGTTCCAGTCGTTGCTTCCCTCAAACTTGTCTCCTTTCAACATATGACCACAAACAACGGCTCGTTGTAAGATACTATGAGCCGTTGACCCTATTCGTTGTTTCCTAGCCTCTTGATCATTGTTTTTTAACCTAAAGGTATGAGCACTCAGAATGACCGGTCCTTATAATGTACGGCCCGTCCTGTTTGTCCTTTGTACGCAGCCCGATCTTGGTCAATTTCTCTGATTCTTTCCACAACTACACAGGACGATCCGTTGTAAGTTCGTACTACCCGTAGGAAGCATCAATTGTATGAGACTTCAGTTTGAAAATCTTTTCTGTATCTTCCCACGATCGATTAGAACGACCCATTGTAAGGATCAATAGTCTATGGTGCAGCTCGTATGAGATAACTTTTTCTGTATTCAGTTCTTTTTCTCAACTTTTATTCCTACGACCCGTTTTACCTAAAAAACTACCAAAACGTGTCATATCCACATAAATGTACCTAAAGTCATGCACATTCATAGAGTTTTAAGCATCGCTAGTGCCGTAAATTCACGACACATTAATAGACTATACGGACAGTACATGGAATGTACCGAGTATGCGAGTTAAGTGAAAATGGATAATTTAAAATACATAAGGGTTCATAAGAGTAGGATAGTTCCAATCATGAAATAATAATCATAATGTATCCGTGAGGGCTCAAGGTTTTCAAAGTTATTCATAAACTAGTCATATTTGTAATAAAAAAGGAACCCTATAAAAACATAACTTGAGACAAAGTATCATAAACATAATCATGAGTAAACATAAGGAACAATAGGAGATTCTTATAACCAACATACTCAATATGAGCACACATGGAGCCCGACTTGTAAACCCCTAGTAGGGAGGGTATTCATACCTTGCCAAGGGTAGAACCATGAAAGAAGTGTGATACCATAGTGAAAGGCCCACTCGGGAAAAGGGGGATAGTCTCAAGGGAGGTCCCATCATGGCTACTTTGGCTCATAGTTCTGAGGCTGGTGGTAAGCTTGGACCCCGAGCCTACTCGATGATAAATACTACTCCCAAAACATATATAGTGCTCATATTATAGTAGGGAAAACATATATAAGATACATGGGCAAGTTTAAATCATGATAATCATAAGCATACTTGAAATATGTGAACTAGCCATGAAATAAGGCCCGTGAGTCAGCCATAATCATAATCATAAGAAAACATGAAAGTCATCATACATACTTGATAATGATCCTCATAATTCGAATCATAGTTTCATATGGTAAACTTGAAGGAAATCATGCACTAATGAATATAAATAATAAATTTAGGACTTGAGAGATTAAAATTCATAAGTGAATCAAAGGAATTCATGAAGGGGATTTAACCCTAAAGTTTCATAATCATTCTTGAATTATGAGATATTCTAATTTCATAAAATACTTGATGAAATAATAAACCCTATCATAGAAATCATGTTTTTATAACAATTTAGCATGGACAAATTTCAAAGCCAATAATAGAATCATGATTTTCCAAATTTAGACTTTGGGGAAATTTGGATGATCATGCTTTGATTGAGAAGGGACATGGGATTGAGAGAAAACGCCATTGAATCGACCTACATACCTGAATTTATCAAACCCCACATGCAATCAAACCCCAATTGGTCCTTGAGAAATCTTGAGGAAGAACCCTAGGGAAAGCTTGAGATATTTTGAGAGAATTGATTTTCTCAATTTAGAGTGTTAGGAGAGTAATGGGTGATCTAGGGTGAATAATACCATTAATACACTCTTTTCCATGATTAAAACGATGTAGTTCAGTACCTTAGAGCTTAGGATTTACGAAAATACCCTTAATGAAAATTTTGGAAAATATGCATTACCAGATACTGCGGATCGTGCCACGGGTTGTACCAAGCACCCACGATCCATGGTTTCCACCCGTCTGACCAAGTCTTCGAACCACCACCATTATGAAGTTTCGCACAACTAAAACCAATGGCTCATAGGTACTTCCTATGATTCGTACCTCCGGTCATCTGATCCTTACCTAAGACCCACCTTACAAGCAACGACTCTTGACCATGAGTCGTACCTCCATCCTATGACTCGTGGTTTGCTCCCGTAGATCACCATTTCAACTCCTCCGACTCCCCACGACCACCTACCACATCCCGTGGTTTCCCACGACGTATCGTACCATGACCCGTACCATCTATCCTAACCAGTCCTATATCAAACAATGGCTCCATCCTATGACCCATTGGACCAACCTACGACTCGTACCATGGTTGTTCTATGATAAAAAATTACAGATTTTTCTGTTGATCTCCTTTTCAAATCCAGAACCTAGTCTTAGGAACTTCCAAGGTATTACACATTGCTTGTCCTCAAGAAAAGAAATTCTTATCATTCGAGCAAATGAAACGGCATGTCATCTATGAATCTATACACTAAGGACCAATGAGCCTAAGACAACCCAAAAATGCTCACCAACTCAAGGAAAAAGAGAAAAGATTCCCCAATATATGAAAAAGTTTCAACTAGTAACCACAATGAGTAAGCATGATTCACAAATGCTTTCCTTTTTAAAAACCAAGGTATGGTCTATCACAAAAAGCACACATGGCATCTCAAATCATTACAAATTCACATTTAAAGCTTGCTTTGAAGCTCACAACACTAATGTCCCAATCACTTCTTCGCACCATGCAAGTATGTTCTCAAACGAGGTGATGCCACTCACAAGATGAGAGAATCTCATATTTTTTTATCATAAAACAATGCACACACAAGGGATCATAGAGTAGGACAATAACGCTCACTTTCACAAATAAATTCTCCAAGCACACAGCTTGACCCATAGCCTTGCCCTTCGTATAACTCGCCGCTAATGTAGAGTTCCTACACTCATAATCAACTAGTAAAAGTATCCGTGCTTCGCGCGGTCATTTGAAACCACTGACTTTATGAAATAATACTTTTATAAATTTAATCTAAGTAAAACAAATAGATTAAACAATAAATATTCGTTCAAAATAACTTTATAAATTAAATAAATGACAAATATAAATTTATTTCTTTCAATTAGCACTAACACTTTCTCTTTTAATAGTATTAAGCCATAAAAATACGATATCTACAATATGAAAAAAATCTATTAGCCTTTAGAACTACGATAATATATACCTTACATATGAAATTACATAGTAATAAACGTTAATTGAGAAAAAGAAAATGATAGTAACATATTATCATTCATTCTTGAATCAATCATCTTTAATTTTATTTTATTATTTAGCCTTTTTCTTTCTGGAAATGTTAATATTTGGAATTTTAGAAGAATCAAATAAATGTCAACGTGAAATATTAAATTTTTTAAATAAATAAATAATTATTGGTAAAAAAAATTAAATAAAGGTGGAAAAAAAGGTGAATAGATATTCTAGTTTTAACTTAATATTTCTTTGTAGAAAGTTCACTCCTCCCTTTTGCAGTAAATATATTATTTAAATATTCCCCCATTTAAGTTTTCCAAAAGAAATTATTAAAATAAAAAATAAAAGGGAGTATATGTCATGATTGCACAAAAAATCAACTAATTATATATACTTGAAGGGAAAAAATATTTCAATGAATTACTAAGTTTCTTTGGTGCTTTATAATAAATCAATATACCAAAGTGATAAGGTTCAATTTAGAACTATACTTTTATTTCAATGTTAGTCCATAAATATACATCTATTACTTTAAGAAACATTTACAACTTGCAATTTAACTTGAAAATCTATCCACACTTCTCTCCTGAATGTGAGCAAATAATTTATTGTATGGTAAATCAAAATCAAATTTACGTACAAATGAAATGAGAGAACAACCGAAACCTTAATTCATATTAAGTTCCATTTATGACATGTCAAATGACACTTACAAGTTGAAAATTTCAAATGCATAAATGTTTTAACCAGCAAAACAAGAACTACTATATGAGTATTCGTCTCAACAACTTGAAATGAAGGCTTTACTCTAAGACGTAATGTGGTTTACCCTTTTCTAGATTAGGTGCATAGCAAGAGTTTACTATATACTATACCTGGATTCAATTATGTTTTATTTTTATGACTTGATATTTCTTGGGACTAAAAAAGTTTCACTCCAGTCATGTTCCTAAATAGGTCGTCCGACGCAACATCCTTGAAGACATGTCAAATTTTTTTTACTTCTCGTCTTCTTGTCATGGTTCATTGAGCATATCAAAGGATGATAAGGTTTTTAAGGTCTTTTCGTTTTTACCATAGGCATACCAAATTTGAATTTATTTTCAAGAGATATCAGTAGATCTTTAAAGAAAATTCTGATTGTACCTTCAGCAATTTCAGTGGTGAAAACTCAGTGCAAATGCTCAATTAGCATATACTTCCGATATCAATTCATAGGTCTAATAAATGACATTGACCTTCAATGTATATCCTACCACCATTACACAAAAAATAATACAAATCATTATAGAAAAAAATTAGATAACCCAGAAACTGTAGACTAATGCATGCAACAATAAGTATACATAGAATTAGAGGAG
Source organism: Datura stramonium (assembly GCA_018107945.1). NCBI lineage: Eukaryota > Viridiplantae > Streptophyta > Magnoliopsida > Solanales > Solanaceae > Datura > Datura stramonium. Next base: position 65,203 of record JACEIK010005329.1, read on the forward strand.
GAACGTTCACTATTCCAAAATAAGAAGGAAAATCATTCCATTGTGATTTTTCTAGATGAAACTTAGCTATCTATATTTTATGTAATCTTATTTAATGAGGAATATTTTCTTCTATATTCATGTCCGGGGTAAAAAAAAGTTTGAGTAATAGACACAACCTCTTATTATAGCTTTAATAGGCTTTTTATCGTTCAAAAGCTAATGTAAATAATTGCTAGCTACAGTAATAGAAATGTGACTCCTGCATACTGCAGTAGCGAAGTCATATAGATGATTAAAAATATCTAACCTTTAAACAAAATTAGATCAGTCTTTTCCAAAAATAAAACTCAACAATAGCAACAAAAGCAACTATATATAGAGGTCAGATCTAAAAAAATAAGAAATTTATCAAACTTACTAATTCAAAAAATGAAGGTTCAAAAATCAGCTCAATACAGAAAAAAACAATTTTTTCGAAAATCGCCAAAATAGATGGATAAAGAACATAGAACTTTTACAAATCGGCAGTAGAAGACAAAAGGGAGAAGAGAATTGAACCCTGATAAAAATCTTTGAAAGTCATCATAGCTTTCTTGTTCTTCCTTTTTTCTTATACTTTATAAGATCTTCTCTAATCTTTTTGCCCCTCTATAGTCTTAGATTGGAGATTTTTGCTTTAGCTTTTACAAGCCAATTTAACTCAATTTATTAGAGGTATAAAGTAAGATTAAATAAAATAAAGAAACATTATTAACAAATTTCAATACCTGTTATTAACATATTTCAATACCTTGGTGAAATAATAAAATAATAAGAATTCTCTTAAATTATTAATTGTAAAATTTGCTGAATAGCTCTGTGACCCTAATGAATGCTGGTTGTAACTTGATCATTGGTAACTCGGTAAAATTCAATACAATATGAAAATTCAATCAAAAAATGCTTGATTTTTTGGTTTAAAAGTTTATTTTTACTTTACAAATGTTAAGAATACTTAGCAACTTATACAAATATAGCATTGACACAAATCAAGTAGGTTGAAGTATAGAAATACAACGGAGATCTCATCTCCAAGAACTTAATTATATTAACAACATATATTTTCTTATAGGGATAAAATAGATACAGAAAGTACGCCACATGCAATTTATAATTTTCTAGAAGATTAAAAGAACTTTATAGCTTCTCCATTTGAAAACACTATAGAAAATCCAAGATTTAATCATGTTTAAGCTAATGAATTAGTATGTGCAATTAGCCATAACTCAAGAGAACAACTTCAATACGGAATACTAATTTTTTTTTGTCATTCAGAACCTCTTGAAAAGAGAAGCAACATAACAATTCGGTGACATGCTCATTTCAAGGGTAAAACATCTTATTGATATATGTAAATCTTTTTTCCAACACAAATGTCAGCATCAAGTTATCTTGAATCCACACATCAAGGAGAAAATCAAAATTGAACTGCTAGTAAGAATTTAATGCAAATGTGTTAGAGGAACTTGGTGACCAATGATATAATAAAATATCAGAAGTTTGCTCAAATAATATTTTCAATAAAATATTATCATGTATAGTTCATGTGACTCCTTTATAAAGCGAGATCATAACTCTATGTTGTATGTCATATGTTGTTCAATATCAAAGTTTAAGGACATGACATCTCACATCAAAATAAGTGCGGTGACAAAGTTCACACAAAATTATTATTCATTTCCTTCTTTGGTAAGTGCAATTGAAGACCAAGTACACAAACATATCGAGAGTTACATAAAGTATTTAGTATTTTTAGATAAATAAATTTTTGAGAAATTAGAGGAAAAACGCAATTTTAGGATTCGTAAAGCTTGGTTTCTAGTTTTTTAAAAATATAACGGTCGGTAAAAAAATACTTAGCTTATATTTTTGCTTTTCTAATAAGAGGAGAAAGAGAATTCTCTCATATAATGATGAGTGATAGATTCAATATAATACCATAAGTATTTGATGTCACAGTTTATTCCATTTTGTGCAGCTGATCCAAAGAAAGAAGAGATACAAAAGTGCGAGAGAATGTTATGAACTTTTATCATCCCATTAATGTATAAAAATGAGATAAAACTGTAAAATTTTCCATTCTTACTCTTTTTTATTAATTTTTGAAAATAAAGGAGGCTCAAAGTTGTAGCTTAAAAGCTTTACTTGCTTATATATAAATTATTGGTGTTCTTAAATTAAAAATTTTATTTTGGTTTCAAAACTTAAGCCAACATTGGGCGAGTCTTGGGTAACTAAAAGTTGTCGACGTATGACCGGGTTATAGGTTCCAAGATTATGTAATAGCCTCTTGTAATAATGTAAATAATGTGCATAAATAAGACCCAATTTGATCTCATCCTTCCCTCGAACACACTCATAGGAGTTCTCAATGCACTTACTTTGTTCTTTTCAAGAGTTAAACCAAAAGGTCACGTGCTATATAATTACCAACAAATATTATATGGAATAAGATTGATAACCAAGTCATGCTTGTCTTTTTAATGATAGACAATAAAAATAATTATTATGTTTATTATGAAAGTGATTGATAAGTAGTGGCAGTTGTGCAATATCTCATTAGTTTTAGGAGAGACTCATGTTCTTACCCTTAAAAAGTGTAGAACTTATCATGAAACTGTTTTAAACATTTAATTTTTTAACTCTAAGTATGTTGACAAAACTCAAAAAAAAGGCTTTCACTCCCTCTTATTCTTAAATACATAATTTTGTTAGGACTGTCCAAACTCATAAAAGGGCTCAACTCATTATGTGGTTGTAGTCTAGTAGAAACGAAGGAAATGGAAAAGAACTGAAACTTTTGTATGTCAAAACTTAGCTCACTTATTTTCCTAAAATTCCAATAGAATATGTGTTACTAAAATCATTCAAGCATAAGAATGTATTTTTTTTGTATATTTTGTGAAAGATTAAATGAATCTCATAAGCAATTCAGAACATTAACAAAAAATGCATTTTTTTAGTTATGTAATAAACCTAAAATGTAGCACAGATTCGAGAATATAAATTTAATGATACATGAAACATCAAATAAACATTTTTTAAAAACTAAAAATCGCAAAAAGAAAAGAAAGAGAAGATTTACCTTGGTAGTAAGGAGTAAATTTGTGCGAGAACCCTAATCGAAGCGAGAATAATCCTTGTCCTTTAGTATCTCTATTGAGGTAATAATTCCTAAATTAAATTCAGCGTTCTGACCAAGTTTCATTTATATAGAATAAGATTGATAACCAAGTCTAGCATCTTTTCAATGATAGACAATAAAACAATTATTATATTTATTATAGAAAGTAGTTTAGTAAGCATTAGCCGATGTACAATATCTCATTAATTTTCAAGGATGAGACTCATATTCAACAAAGTGTAGAACTTATCATGGCTCCCTTTAAGCATCTAATAATTCTAATTCTAAGTAACTTGACAAAACTCAAAAGAAACACTCCTTATTCTTAAAATACATAATCATTATTAGAATTGTCCAAACTCTAAAGAAATAACTGTTATTATTACAGTTTTGCGGTCTAAGCCGAAACAGAAGGGTGGAAGAACTGAAACATTTGTACATCAAAACTTTGCGTCTTATTTTTCCTAAAGAATTTCAATAGAAGAGGTGTTACTAAAATCCTTCAAGTGTAAGAATGTAATTTTTGTATATTTTGTTCATGATTAAAGTAATATCATAAATTGGAAAAAAAATTAACCAAAAGAAACTAAAAATCACAAAAAGAGAAAAGAGAAGATTTACCTTGGTGGCGAATGAAATTTAGTAGAATATCTAATCGAAGAATAATCCTTATCTCTTATCCTCTATTGAAGTAATAATTCCTAAAATAAATTTCAATGTTACAGCCAAATTTCATTTCATAGAATAAGATTGATAACCAAGTCTGATTGTCTTTCGATGATATACAATAAATAATTAATTATATTTTATTATGAAAATGGTTGGTAAGTATTGGCAAGTATATAATATCTCATTAATTTTTAAGGGAGAGACTCGTGTTCTTATCCATATAAAAAAGTTTAGAACTAATTATGAAACTATTTTAAGCATCTAATTATTCTAATTCTAAGTACCTTGACAAAACTCAAAAAGAAACACTCCTTATTCTTAAATACATAATTGTTGTTAGGATAGTCCAATCTCCTAAAGGACTCCAACTAATTGTGTGGTTGCGATCTACAACAGAAGGGTAGTAGAACCTAAAACTTTTGTATGTAAATCTTCGCGTCTTATTTTTCCTAAAATTTTTAACATAAGAGGTGTTACTATAATCCTTCTAGTGTAAGAATATAAATTTTGTATATTTTTTAAAGATTAAATTAATCTCATAAATAGGCAACAAAATTAACCAAAAGATTCATTATTTTAGTATATCAGAAACCCAAATCAACCAGGAATTCGAGAATATAAAGTTAAAGATACATGGAACGTCAACTAACATTTAAAAAAAAGCTAAAAAGTGTAAAAATAGAAAAGAAAAGATTTACCTTGGTGGCGAGGAGTAAATGTACGCAGAATCCCTAATCGAAAAGAATAATCCTTATCCCTTATCCTTTGTTGAGGTAGTAATTCCAAAAATAAATTCAATATTACAGCCAAGTTTCTTTTCAACTTCTTTCTACTGCACTATATATTCCTCCATTGATATAAAAGGAATTGGAAGAAGATACATGAAACATCAATTAAACATGTAAGAAAAGCTAAAAATCACAAAAAGATAAAAGAGAAGATTTACCTCGGTGGAAGGTAAATTTGGATAGAATACCTAATCGAGAAGAATAATCCTTGTCCCTTAGCTTATCCTCTATTGAGGTAATAATTCTAAATTAAGTTCAATGTTACAGCCAAGTTTGTTTCCACTTCTCTTTGTACTAATGTTCCTCCATTGATATAAGGGGTTGGAAGAACATTCTTTTTATCAACAATCCCCAAGAATTTAATATATCAACTTATCTACTCCACTCTTTTTAAGATGAGAGAGGGAAAAACCTGAAGATCACTGGAAGGGAGGAAAAGGAAGAGGGGGAGGAAGCGAGTACTTTTGGTAGAAATTGTGGAAGGAAGAGGCGTCAATTATCGGGATGAATAAACGTGGCTTGTTTTTTTTTTTTTAATTTAATGAGCGGTGGAAAAAAGGAGAAAATACGGGAAAAAAGATAAGTAATTCCTAGGCTGTGAGGTATGATACGTAGGTGCGCCTAAGTCCCTCCTTTATATATACATATATATTAGGACTTGGGGTCATAATGAGCTAGGGGAAGGGGTAGGAAAATTATTTAGCTCTAGTGACTAGAACCTCCGTAATGGCCCTTTTTTGAACACTTTAACATCCCATCATACTCTTTGGATCACTCCCTTTTATCTCTCCTTTTCTTCCTCTTCCTCTTTTGTAATCAAGATCCACCCTTATAACTCCTCAAGGTTTCACATTTAGCCTCATCTAAGCACGAGGTAGCACTTTTTCACTATTCTTTCTCTTTTGATGATTCTACATTTCTCAACCTATAATTTCATTCATTTTTTATCACAGTTTGGTGCTACCTCACATTAAAGCTCATCACATTTCTCCCCTTCTTGTAAACCCCAAAACTTAGGCTTTTTGCCCCATGTCCATTGATTTTCTTATCTCTCCCTATTTCTTGGGCTTGAAGCCCCCAACCCTTTTTCATTCATGCAAAAAGAAGCAATTAGGGAGGATGGGTTCCAAAAGATAGGATTACAAGGAGACATTGTCTTGTAACGTGGTTTCAACTAAAAAGTGTCAAAGTCTCAACATTGGCTAGCAGGAAGATATTTAGGGAGGTCATTTTGGAGTGAAGTGATTTGCAATAGAAAGCCTAAAATCATGTTCTAATTGCAACTACCTCTAGGATTTCTTCTTGAGACACACTTAGGGCAAGTTCTAGACAAATGTATATGCATGGGAATCATTCAATTAGCCTCACCACACAAGGCATCATACTCCAAGGAATTCACACAATACATCGTACAACTAGATTATGATTTTACAACCATTAAGCATGTGAATCAACAAGACAAACAAGAAATGTGCAATATATGACAAGAGAGTGCTACATTTTTTGTTTCAAATTTCCAATTTCTTCGAAACTCTTTTTCCATGCCGGGCAATTTTTCCAGTGGTACCCCTCAAAAAAATTTCACAAGACTCAAGACTGGCATTACCCTTAAGAAAGTCACCTTACAATCTATCGTGAAATGTCACCCGGTTCGACAATAGAAAAGAAAAGAAAAAAATTTTCTCCTTGAAAAGGCCATAAACAAAAAAACCCTTGAAGTTTGATCATGCCTACTAATTACAAAAGGAGAAAATCAGACTTGCGCTAGAAATTTAAGACAAAATTTTGTTTCTTTCATCCATTCTGGGCCTGAAAAAGGCTCAACAACCATTCAACAAATATCAAAAACAAAAGCCCGACAAGGGAAACATCAGTCATCAACAAAATAAGCCTGAAAAGGGAATTCCAAGCCCGACAAGGGCAAAATCAATGATCAATAAAAATGACCACAACAAAAAGTACACTTATCTCACCCAACTCGGACAATACATTGTCCCTAATCAACATGTACAACGAGAGGTGAGGACTCCTAGTGAGGTCACTCGTCATCATCCTCATCATCTTCAGCCTTACTCCCTATCAGCCTTCTCCAAGTCCTCCTCATCATCCCCCAAGCCCTCAAAAAATCATCGATGGGGCTTTGGACTGTAGAAGGAGGTAGCTATAGTTGTGATGCATATATCGGGCCCTTTGCCATTGATGTCGACCTTTCCACTCCTTGATTAAGCCAGGGAATGAGTGACAGCCCCCTCCACTACATCCACCTGCAAGCATCGCTTGGTAAAGTTTTCATACATTGACTTCATCTCCTTTTTCTGCCGTCTTTTGTGATCGGGGGTAGGGATACTTTTAGCAAATTTTGAGATTGGCTCTATGGGAGTGTGTCATCTCTGCTAGTTTGTAGAGACTACTTGGTTGCAGGATGATGTGGGAGGAGTGAGCTTCCCTAGTAGGTGTTTCTGCGAAGCGACCCAAGGCCTCTAGATGTGGCATGTGAGATCGGGTGATACACCCCAAAATTTTTGTGATTATTTGATGGTTATATGTCATATTAATGGAATTATGGATCATATGTTGTCAGTGGTGAGGGGAAACAATGCCAAAGAGAAAAAGCGAAGAGTATGTGAAGTTTGTAAATAAGGGTCAACTTTAAATTATCATATCTACAAACATATAATAATTCAAAAATTACATAACATGTTAAATGAAAGGTATTTGAGTCAGTTTAGAGTGTAAAAGTAGCTAGTCAATCGGGTTGAAGTAAAAGTTATGCTTGTTTGAAGACAGCACTATCGGTTGGGATAGCGCTGAGCGCAGGCTCCGAGACGGGCGGGCATGCAGGTGCGCGCGAGGGCATGTCGCACAGGCGCCACCCAAACCCTTGCCGGCCCACCTATATGAAGTAAAATTGAGCTAGAAAGCTCATTTTTACTCCGTTTTAGTTGATTTTTTTCCAGAATTCAGAGAATTCAAAGCCCTATCACATGGTGAAAAGATATCTCAGGTAAGAAACTTCACTATTGTCTCTTTTGGGCTTTGAAAAGAGAACCATGGAAAGAAGTCATGACTTGTTGTTGTCTTGTGATTAATTGTTGTATTGCTGCATTTTTAGATAAATATAGATAGAGGAAACAGTAGGAGTTTACTCCTATTTTAGATGATAACACATGTCAAGAAAGGGTAAATAATTCCCTTTTTGTTTTTTTAAGTTTATGGGGTTATAACTTGGAGGGAGAATGTTGTAGTATTGTGTTGTTGTTTCTTTGTATTGTGTTTTGTGGCATGTTGCTGCAATTTTTCCAGAACTTTGGTGAAGCGAAGTTGCTTCTTGTTGGTTTTGTAAATTGGACTTGGAAGGGTCCTTAAGGAATAAGGCTTGAAAGGAAGATTTTCGGAAAAATTAGAACGACGTTCCAAGGTATGTAAAGGCGTCCCTTTCCTTGTTTTCAAGCACGAAACTAAGTTATTGAAAGGATCAATATTCCTATGTTTTAAAATCATATTGAGGCATGTGATCCTTTCCAAGGGTTGGAAATACTTATTAAGCTTGAATGGGTGAAATGGTTGAAGCAAACAAATGTGAAGCGAAAGGTGTAATATTTATACGGAATGTTGCGGTAGTTCCAAATAATTAAGTCCCTTAACATGGCCAACGTAAGCTGGTCCTTTGCAGTATACTTTATATGTGATGTTTAATATATGTTAAGATTTGTCACTTAGTGAAATTTGTAGAAATTCTATAGACGACGACATGTAATTGAACTTAAACTAAGAAGGTGACGCTAAGTCGATTGAGGGTAAAAGAGCTTATTGAAATGACGTTTTAATAATATTGTTAATCCCTCCTATATGTTTATGTTTTAAAGTGTTTAAGATAAAAAGTAGATTTTATGTTTTTCCTCTTTAAAGCTATAGCGGCACGTAGCGAATAAGCTAAATCGATACATGTTATGAGGAAAGCGTGGCTAAGTTGTAAATTAGGCAAAGAGGTAAGTGTGTATAAGAATTGATGGAATAGTGAACACGAGGGTAAAAACTTTAGTGTAGAGTGAATAATTTTTGGCAAAGAAGTTAAGATGAATAAGGAAATAGAGCTAAATGTTGTTAAATTGGACGATACGGGTTACGATTGTGAACGAGGTAGGAAACAACTAGGAAGATTAACCCTGTTCTAAAGATGTTTAGCAAAAGAGTTATAAATTAAGTTGTTTATGTTCAGTATGTGTTACGTTGATGAATAACCACTAAAGTTTTAACCTTCTACGAAATAATTAGGATTGACGTCCTGCAAAATAGTAACTTAAGTTGGCTCTCTCCTATACCCTAAAGTTATGTTAAGTTATCTATTCTAAGTATTGAAATTTTATACCATGTTTGAAAAGGGTAATCCTAGGATCTTCAAAGTCACTTATGATTATGTAAGCTTTCTTAAGCTCCTAAGATAATTGCAAAGTTATGGTCAAATCGGCATCACTTTCGAATTACATCTATAGCTTTATTTACCTATAAGGAATCACTTAGAGAGTTACTCATGAGTTCCCAAGTTATAGCGCTCCAAGTCCTGAGATCCTTAAGTTAAGTCTTTACATCCCTAATTTATGTTGAAATGTGCTAGATTGATCTAAGATGTTTTGAGAGATCATATTTCGAAAATTATGCTAATGTCTCGGTCAAGTATTTGATGTTGTATACAAGTCTAAGAACTCAAGTCTTTGTATGTATTTCCAGTAAGAAGTCTTAATGTGTACGATATAACATACGAGTTGAATTCTTTCGATTATATTGAGTCATGCATCTTTATGTTTAGCTCTTGTTGAGTTATGAGTTGAATTTCCTAAATTCAGAGGAGAGATTCTCCCAGGTACCAATGTTCCTAATGTCTAAGTAAGTATAAGTGCGAGGCTATGATAATGATTAGTTAAGCTTAGAGGCGTTGAATACCGGGAAGTCTCTGGAGGTCATCTAGTTAACTAAATAAGAGTTATACATTATATAGAAGTCTTATACGTTGTATGTTTGTAGTTCAGTTCTCAGCTCTATGTATATGACCATAACTCCAAGTTGCTAGTTATAATTTCATGTTTTCACTGCCAAATAAGTTAAATGAATTATGAACGCATATTGCTTATCTACATGATAAATTTGCAATGAAATTCCAATGTATAGTTGCGTCTGGTTTAGGAACCACAGTAGGCGGTGTATATTTTAGTTCCCAAATGTTAAAGAATTGTGTAGAACTGAGCTCTATGTGTTTCTATCCAAATAATATGTTCAATTGGTAGGATTATTTGTAGGACATTGTTTGTAAGCCTACAAAAGTTCTTATGTTTTGTAAACCTCTTGAAGGTCCTTGATATAGCCGAGTCGCATGTTCAAGTATAATTTGACAACTTTACGTGATGTATATACATATTTTCTTGCTTTACATGATATGGGTTCTCACTTGCATTTATAGATTTGAAAAGGCCTATTTCAATACGATTTAACATATGTCATTTATATGCTATACATGTTAAATTGACTCAATATAAGCCATATCGACCCTATTTATGATTATGATTGAGAATTATTTTTATTTTACCCGTGTGGTACATGTTTGGAGATATTATATTTTCGATGTGGTACATCGGTACGGAGATATTTTTATTTTACCCCAATGTGGTACATCGAGTGGAGATATTTTATTTTACCCCAATGTGGTACATGTAATTTTAGAATATTTTTATGTTAACTAGGTGTAGTACATCGGTAGAATATTTTATGTAACCTCAGTGGTACATGTCTTGTTGGAATATTTTTATTTTACCCCAATGTGGTACATTGGATGGAAGATATTTTATTTACACCCTTGTGTGCATTGGTGGAGATATTTTTATTTTACCTAGCATGATATTGACTTATTGCGAGGTTTCAATTTCAGGATTCTAGGTTGTTGTTATTCCTTATTTAAGCTTAGTTATCATTCTTATCTTATATGTTTACAATTTTGTTTTGCCTTTCATACTAGTACATTTCATTCATCTTGCGTCCCTTCACACAGGGACTTTGTGTTCGTACCGCGAGGTGCAGCGGGTAGAGGTCGGGATTGCCGATTGCAGTAGAAGTTTGTGAGATTAGTGGATGTGTTGGTATGCTCGGCTCGTTGCAGGCTAAGGCCCAGTTTTGTTTCGGTTAGAGTTTTTGAGATGCGGTTATGGTTAGGTTGGAGCCATTGAGCCATGGAGTCAGTTACTCTTTAGAGGCTTTGTGGACTTAGTGTGTACAATGGTATTCAGTTTGTGGCCTTGTCGGCTTTTTTTTTTAGTTTAGCATCCTTAAAGCCTTGTTTGCATTTCAGTTGTTTACCTTGTCTTTTTGGTTATTATGGGTCCAATTTGTGCTCAAGTTGATTCGTCGAGTGGCACGGATGGCCTAAGTGTTACAGTTACGAGATGTCATATAGTCAGCTTCCCGATCGGTAAGGTATGGGGAGCCATTCGCGCCCTCCCCCGGTTATGGGGCGTGACAGAACTTAGTATCGGGCGAAGTCGTATCCTAGGGAGTCCTCGGCCGTGTCTAGTAGAGTCTTTCTTATAGGCATGTTGTACCATACTTATAATCGGGGAGGCTACAATGCATTTAGGGGTTGTTTCACTTTGTTCATTAATAGATCGTGCTATAGAGCAGTGATGTAAGGGATGTTTGAAATCTAAATCGTGCTTATGTTTCAGGAATTCATTTGGAGTAAGAAAGATGATTATGAGATTTATTGACATTGATTCTTGAAAGGGTCTAGTCGCTCTCTGTCGATCCGAGAAATAGATTAGAGGCTCGAAGCGAGTTTCCCATTCCTTGTACCATAGTTCCTCAAGTTCGATCCAAATTACTATAGGAAAGTTCCAACCCCTCCTATTGTTTCGATTGATAGAGCTAAGATAATGTAGAGTTATTGATCCTTCGGCTTTGTTGTACCTCCGGGTATATCAAAGGGATGAGATTTTTATAAGAGAATTTCAAATGTTATCTCGGAGTGACGTTTCAAAATAAATAGTTAAAATTAATGGTAGGGTCCAAGGGAACTTTTGAGCTCTAGTGCCCATAGGTTTTGAGCTTGAATCCTAGCCTTCCACGAATCGCACTTACCACGGGAACCGACGGGTTCGAGCTAATAAGGTTTTGTACCTAGAGTAGGGCAACATGAGTATTCGTGAATATAGTCTCGAGTTTAATCATTTGGCCCAATATGTTTCGAGATAGGGTGCGGATTATGAGGGATAGAGTATATCGATTGTATTAGGTTGGGGACCCCATTTGGTGCGAGTGTTTAGGGGCTCTACAGAAAAAATACTACTGCTTGGATGCTAGTATTTGCTCAAAACCCGGACAATTTGATTCATCGTCTCCCATGTAATGACAAGGTAGTGGAATAGAGTAAGAAAAACCGGGTCTATAAGACTATTTAAGGACCCTAGCGTGCTTGGAGACCTCGGCCAGCCAAGCATTCGGTTTCTCCTTAAGATTGATCATGCTGTCCACTATGTTAGACTACAATTTCTTTTTAGCCCCGTTTCCAAGATGGCGGTGACGGAGTTGTGGTAAGCAAGGTAAAAGAGCAACCGAGGGTTTGACACTAATTCTATATATTAGTAGTTTAAGTTGTGATTTTCACTTTTTTTTTCTATGATATTTCCTAATGGTATGAATGGAAAGACGGTGTAGGTATCCATAACTCCCATGGTAGTTTATTAATTTGCTTAAGGTTAGAAAAGTTACCGATTTTATGGTACTAAAGAATGTCTATCATCTGACAGAGACAAATAGATGGAGTTGAGTAACTATTGTTTGATAAGAGCGGCAATAGAAAGAGGATGTGCTTACAAAAATAGGATGTATATTTATCACACAAGGCAAGGAAAAGTTAAAGACGTTATGGCTAAAGTTACGACTGCAGAGGTATAACCCTCATTCGGAAGAATGATTTTAGGGGGAGGATGTTACATCCCGGTATTTTTGATGATTATTTGATGGTTATATGTCATATTAAAGGGAATTATGGGTCGTATGTTGTCCAGAAGTAGGCGAGGAGGAAACATGTGCGAAAGGGAAAAACGAAGAGTATGTGGTTGTAAGTAAGGGTCAACTTTAAATGGTCATATCTCGAACATGTAGCCAATCTGAGAAGTCCCATAACATGTCAATGAAAGGTATTTGGGTCTAGTTTACGGTAAAGCCGCTCATCAATCGGGTTCGGAGTAAAAGTTATGCTCTCGTTTGAAGACAGCATTGTCGGTTGGGAAAGCGCCAAGCGCGAGCATGTCGCCTGGGCGCGCCGCGGGCACCACCGACGCACCCGGCTTGCATATATTAAAATTGAGCTAGAAAGCTCATTTTTACTCCGTTTAGTTATTTGTTTTTCAAAATTCGAGAGGGAATTCAAAGACTATCACATGGTGAAAAGAGATCTCGGGTAAGAAACTTCACTCTTGTTTCTTTTGGGCTTTGAAGAGAGAACCTTGGAAGGAAGTCATGACTTGTTATTGTCTTGTGGTTGATTGTGGTATTGCTTTTAGATGATTCTAGGCAGAGGAAACAATAGGAGTTTACTCCTTCTTTAGCTGATAACATATCCAAGAAAAGGTAAGTAATTCCCTCTTTGATTTCTTTATGTTTACGAGGTTATAACTTGGAGAATGTTGTAGTATTGTGTTGTTGTTTCTTTGTGTGTTTTGTGGCATGTTGCTGCCCAATTTTCAAGAAATTTGGAAGTAAGAAGTTTCTGCTTGTTGGGTTGTAAATAGGACTTGGAAGGATCATTAAGGAGTAAGCTTGAAGGAAGATTTTCGGCAAAAATTAGAGTTGACGTTCCAAGGTATGTAAGGCGTCCCTTTCCTTGTTTTCAAGAACGAAACTAATTTATTGAAAGGATCAATATTCCTATGTTTTTAAAATGATATTGAGGCATGGTCTTGAGGTTGTAAATACTTGGCATAAAGCTTGAATCGTTAAAAATGTTTGAAGCGAAACAAATGTGAAACGAAAGGTGTAATTTTTATACGGTGTTGCCGTAGTTCCAAATCGAATTTGAAGTCCCTTAACGTAAGGCACGCGTGACCTTGTCCTTTCCAGTATATTGTTTATGTGATGTTTAATATATGTTAAGATCATGTCACTTAGTGAAATTAGTATGAAAGGCTCAGACGACGACATGTAATTGAACTTGAGCTAAAAAGATGGCAGCTAAGCCGATTGAGGGTAAACGAAACTTTATTGAAATGACGTTTAATAATATTGTTAATCCATCCTATATGTTTATGTTTTAAAGTGCCGAAGATAAAAAGTATATTTTATGTTTTTCTTCTTTAAAGCTAAGCAAGCGGCACGTAGCAAATAAGCTAAATCGATACATGTTAACGGGAAAGCGTCGCTAAGTTGTCAATTAGGATAAGAGGTAAGTGTGTATAAGAATTGATGGAATAGTGACACGAGGGTAAAAACATGAGTGTAGACTGAATAATTTTTGGCAAGAAGTTAAGATGAATAAGGAAAGTAGAGCTAAATATTGTTAAATTAGACTGATATGGGTTACGGTGTGACGAGGTAGGAAAAAGCTAGGAAGATTAATCTTTGTTCTAAAGATGTTTATCAAAAGGTTATAAATTAAGTTGTTTATATTCAGTATGTGTTATGTTGTTGAATAACCACTAAAGTGTTAACCTTCAAAGAAATAATTAGAGTTGAACGATACGCAAAATAGTAACCCAAGTTGGCTCTCCTGTGCCCCTAAAGGATTATGTTAAGTTATCTATTCTAAGTGTTGAAATTTTCTACCATATGCGAGGTAGCTCCTAGGATCTTCCACGGTTACTTATGATTATGTAAGCTTTCTTAAGCTCATGAAATAATTGCAATGTTAATATGTAAGTCGATAAATAACTGAATTACGGCTATATATCTTTATTTACCTATAAGGAATCACTTAGAGAGTTACTCACGAGTTCCCAAGTTATAGAGCTCCAAGTCTAAGATCCACAGTTATGTCTTTGCGTCCTAATTTATGTGTAAATGTGCTATATGATCTAAGAAGTTTTAGAGAGATCATATTTCGAGAATTATGCTAATGTCTCGGTCAAGTATTTGATGTGTTATACAAGTATAAGAACTGAAGTCTTTATATGTCTTCTCAGTAAGAAGTCTTAATGCGTACGATTTTTCATGTTGTAAAATACGGTTAAATTCTTTCGGTTATATTCGTCATGCATCTTTATGTTTAGCTCTTGTTGAGTTATCGGAGTTGAATTTCCTAAATTCCGAGGGTCTCTCGGTACCAATGTTCCTAATGTCTAAGTAAGTATAAGAGCAGGCTATGATAATGACCGGTTAAGCTCGAACTTTGAATACGGGAAGTCTCACGGAGGTCACCTAGTTAACTAAATTGAGTTATACATTATATAGGAGTCTTATAACTTGTATGTTTGTAGTTCGGTTCTCAGCTCTATGTATATCACAAATAACTCCAAGTTCCTAGTTATAATATCCATGTTTTCACGCAAATAAGTTAAATGAATTAATAACTATATGTGTATCTACATTATAAATTTGGCAATGAAATTCGATGTATAGTTCTTGAATCTGCAGTTAAGGGAACCACCTTGTAGGCGGTATATATTTGTAGTTCTCAAATGTTAAAAAGAATTGTGTAGAAATGAACTCTATGTGTTTCTATCCAAACATGTTCAATTGGTAGGATTATTTGTAGGACATTGTTTGTAAGCCTACAAAAGTTCTTATTTTGTCTAAACCTCTTGAAAGGTCCTTCAAGTAAGCGATCGACATGTTCATGTATAATTTGACAACTACGTGATATATATATACATATTTTCAAGCTTTACATGATATAGGTGCTCACTTGCATTTATGGGTTACAAAAGAGGCCTATTTCGGCAACAAATTTAACATTTGTCATTTATATGCCATACGTGTTAAATTGACTCAATATAAGCCATATCGACCCTATTTATGATTATGATTGAGAATTATTTTTATTTTACCCGGTATGGTAAATGTTTGGAGATATTTATATTTTACCCCGGTGTGGTACATCGGTTGGAGATATTTTTATTTTACCATGATGTGGTACATCAGTGCGGAGATATTTTATGTTACCTAGGTGTGGTACATCGGCTGTAGATATTTTTATGTTATTCCGGGGTGGTACATCGGCTTGAGATATTTTTATTTTACCTAGGTGTGGTACATTGGTGGAGATATTTTATTTTACCCCGGTGTTGTACATCGGCTGGAGATATTTTTATTTTACCCTAGTGTGGTACATCGGCGTGAGATATTTTTATTTTACCGTGATACATCAGGTGAAGATACTTTTATTTTCCTTGTTATGGTACATAAGTTTGGGCCGAATTTTCTATATGGATTTATAGTTGGTTGGTTGTTGGCATTACAATTATAGTTTTTCTTGTGCATTACTTGGTTGCATTTTCACTTGATATTGACTTATTGCGAGGTTTAGTTTCGGGATTCGAGGTTAGTTATTCCTTATTTACGGCTCAGTTATAATTGCTATCATACATGTTTACGATTTTACCCGCCCTTACATACCAATACATTTCGTTAGTATTGACGTCCTTTCGCAGGGACCTTCATTCGTGCCGCGAGGTGCAGATAGAGGTTGGGATTGCCAATTGCAGTAGCGATTCCATTGAGATTAATGGATATGTTGGTATGTTCCTTTCTTTTACGGAGCAAAAAGAGTGATTACATTTTGAGTTAGAGTTTGGAGATGCGATTATGGGTAGGTCGGATCCACATTACGACCATCGGTCGGTTACTCTTTAAAGCATGAACTTAGTGTGTACAACGGTATTCAGTTGTGGCCTTGTCGGCTTTTGTTGTTTAGTTTAGAATACTCATAGCCTTGTTTGCATTTCGGTTGTTTACCCTATATTTTGAGACATTATTAGGTCCAGTTTGTGCTCAGTTGATTCGACGGGTGGCACTGGAGCTAGCTAAGTGTTACAGTTACGAATGTCATATAGTCGGCTTTGATCGGTAATTATGAGGATCCGGTCGCGCCCTCCCGAGTTATGGGCGTGAAATCGAGACAGTGAGGCCTACTCTAATCTATAAGAGAGGGACTCTCGGGGACTTCAAAGGCACACCAATTTCTTTAGCTCTCTTAAGAGCATTTGCGTCCCTTTTTATGTCTAAATTAATCCTGCTTTGGTAGCGGAGCTAGGGGCTTCATGGGGGGAAAGAGTGGTGCTCCGGCGAAGAGCATAGCTGAGATATAAGCAAAACGTAGGGAATTTAGGTGCCAGCTTGCCTTGCTTTTCTCTTCATCTGAATGGACATTATTTCCCCAAAATTTTTTGGGACCCCAATCATGATGGTGCTGATGAGGATAGTCGCTTCCAAACTTACCCTCATCTCATTCTTTGTAGAATAATCCGGCCATAAATGAAATCAGCTAGAGCTTGGCTTCCAAACTTTAGATAATGCGGGAGATCTACTTGCTAGAGGCCCAAAAAGATGTGTCGGCGGCTATGACGGAGCTATCACACGAAATGGTTCTCTTTGTCGGCAATTTTAGCGACATGCTTAGGCGAAGTGTCAGTTTCATCCTCTCGAGAATAACGAATTGATGGCCACCGGTGTGATGTCCACCTCACACCTCTCGGCACTTGAGCTAAAGGGAAGGCGGGGGTATAAACCTTACCTCGGTGCTGCATGCTCTCTTGCCTAGCTTGGTACCAGGCATAAAACTCGTGCACTAGGCTGTAGTAGAAGTCGGGCGGAGGATTCGTAAAAGACATGCCATTGGCGGTACGCCAGATTATTAGCCAGTGACGTTAGGGGAATCACCGCGCAGCCCCATCAAATCGAAACGCTTCTCTATCGTGATGAGAGCCCCTTACAAATAACGCAGCGCCCTTCCATGTTAGGACACAAAATATAATGGCCTCTCTAGTATTGGGGTTGGGTCATCCTTGCTTGCCCTTTCCCTTTGCCTTTTGAGGAGGCAGGGCGCTGTCCTTGCGTGGTTTCTGGATAAAGACATACCCTACAAGACCATGTTAGTGCGATACAATAATATTTTCTTTTGTACTTTTGTTTAAGAAAAATAAAAACTTGGTATGTATTATACGCTAAGGAAAGGAATTATAACAATTGGATAGGAAGCAAAGTTGAAGAGCCCCAGCTGTAAGCACTAGTGATGTTGGTGGGACCTGGTGAAAGCGATAGTGGAGACTCGCAAATCATCGGTTAGCCATAGGAATGTTAGTAGAAAATTGGGGAGGTCATAGTTTATCCGGCGCCACATCGGCATTTCTCTGGTTTGGACCCACGGAGCATCGGTGTAATGCAGGTCTGGGAAAGTGGCTTGAAGACCTATACCCCAGCTTTGTGCTTCATTCGGTGTTCCATGAGGCCCTAGCGGTACACCAGTGAACGTCGGTCAGTCTATTTCATCCCAAACTGAGTGATATGAGCAAAGCTATTCATATTTGAAGAATCACTCACTAAACACACAATAACAACCAAAATAAGTAAAAGTGACAATTTACCCTTAAGAAGACGTCACTCAATCTATCATCGGCCAAATTGTGCATTCAAAGAACACACAGGCCTACTCCGAATTCACCCCCAACTAGAAGAAAATACATCAAAAATCATGCTTTTTGCCACGAGAGTTACCGACGGGCATTCAACATTTTATCACCAACCCGTACATTGCGAGAATGAATAGCAATACAAAAGTAATGCCAAGCATAATAGCAGGGGTAATGACAACACATGAGTGGAGGAAAACTTGTGAATTTCATATTCTCAAAATGATTCACATATTCAAACAATAATCAAAATCAAAGTAAGAGACACATACCAAAATAATTTTGGAATAAAGAAACTGAAGAAAGATCAAAGCTTAGGTTTGCCCAACATTTGGAGTTTCCATAAAAATATTTCTTGATTTAGTGTAGTGAAGAGATAAGTGAGTAGTGATGAAATGAGGGGAGTGGAATGTGGAATTTATAAGAAGAAGTGGAAAGTTGGTCGGTGAAAAGGTGGATTTAATGATGGGAAGGAAGGAAGGTAGTGTATGGAGAAGTTAGAAAGGTGTAATGGGAAATGGAAAGGTCGGAGAAAGGGTTTATGGGGATTTGGAGAGGTTTTGCTTAGGTATTTTAAATACTGAGTCGGGTCTAGTCCATGGGTAGTCAAAAATTTTTTTAAAGGCATTGCATACCATAACACACTTGACCGGCGGTTGCCGGTGACCATAAATCCTTTGAGTTCATTGGCAGTAGAGACGGTTGTCGACTGATGGGTGTCAGTGTACCTAAGCCGGTGCCCTTGGTTTGAGCCGACTTTTGGGTGGCGTTTCACGGTTAGCACCGACATTCAGGTGGGTCACCGGTGTCCTCTCTTTTCTCCCTTATTCTTATCACGCGTGTATAGGAAATATTGCATTTTAGCCTTATTTGTTTCACTGACATCTGTACTTAGTGCTTGCCCTAATTTACATTCTTAGCATCTTCACGTCAATTCTACCTACAAAAATAAAAAACAACAAAAACATAAAAGTGCTCAAGATAAAAATTCTTGAGTTTGCCTCCCAAGCGTATGGTCTTTGTCGTGGCACGTGAGATATCTTCTCCGTCTTCAACACTCACGGAGGTCATCCTGCGATTTAATCTCATCATCAAATGGTTCATAATGCTCCAATTGACCATCAATCACTTCCATGACCTTGCACTCGTCGGTGCTTGATGAGCGACACACATTTAAGGTGATCTCATCACCACCTACTCGAACCAAAGCTCCCTAAGCTACACATCGATCAAAGCTCTTCGAGGTTCTAGAAGTGGGTGCCCCAAGATAATTGGCACCTCAATATCCATCTCACAATCCGGCCCACAACAAAATTAGCTGGAAGTATGAATTGGTCCACTCTCATAAGGACATCAACTAACACTTCAACGGGTCATTTAATTTACCTATCCGCCATCAAAAGACTCATAGATTTTGATTTGGGACTCTAATCACGAGTTTCTTGAAAATGACCGGAGGCATCAGAATTAATACTAGCACTAAGGTCACAAGAGGTTTACTAAATATGCATAAGCCAAATTGTGCAAGGAATGGTAAATTCTCCGGTATCTTCACATTTTGGAGCAAGGTTGCTGGTCATGACAACACTACAATGATGGGTCCTCACTTCGGTACCCATATCCACCACCTTCTTTTCTATACAAAGAGTTCCTTCATGAACTTAGTGTATCTGAATTTGAATCAAAGCATCTGAATGGTATATTGATTGATAATTTTATTTGAACATGTCGATGAACTTGTAGGCGAGTATCTTCCTTTTTCTTGGTTGGCCAGATTTGTGGATATCGAGGTGGAACCTTTGTTTCTTGATCTTTTTCATTGGAGGCCTTCTTGCCTTCATTTCCTATCACATCATATAAAGGAGTCAAATCAACTTCCCCCTCATCCTTCCTTTCTTCATCATCACAAACACTTAATTGTTTTTGGCACCTCTTCCATAACATCATCATCCTTAACCTTTGAAACAATATCATGGGCTTCACGCCCACATCCTTCAATATGTTGCTACTCCTAGTCACGATTTTCATGCAATGGCCATCTTTCTTTTGAATTGAGAGTGTCACTGCAGGTGCACCCTTCATATGAGGCTCATTTGTGAAGACAACTAGTTCATTTTGGACTTCAAGTTGCTTGGTTGATGATGAGTGGGAACTTACTATTTGGGCAGCGTTAGACACCTACCCTTTTAATTCTTTAACCCCACTTTGTCTGGATTCTACTTCTTCAACACAGAGACAACATTTCTTCAATCTTGAGTTGTCCGCATAACTCACTCCTGGTTGCCTTGAGATGCTTCTGCTTTTGGAGGAGGCACATAGGGGTTAGCACTACGGTAATATTTCTTTCCTTCATGATTTTAGTCTCTATTCACCCATCGATCCATTTCTATCCCCCATCCTTGATAATCACAGTTTATCCAATCTAGATTCTCCTCCTTGGGCGCCAAGGGCCTCCAGTTAGCACCTTGATACCCCGGGGAAAGAATCCTAATTGACCGCCATGTAGACACTCCTCCTCATATCTTAGGGCGACGTGTCATCATCAAGGTGAAGTTGTCTTTGGGCATTTTAGAACATTCATACTCTTTACCCGACTTCCATCACATTACGCCATCGCTCTATTTGAGTCATCATCTTAGCAAAGAGTTTCATCTCTAGACTCATCCCTTTTCTCATCTCGGCGATCAAGATTGGGAACAACACCATTAGAAAGATACCTCTACTTCTAGTATACCGTACTCAATTGGTCTTACTCATTATGTCAAGGAATGTACTTTGGTTATTCCATGGGATTGATCCGCTTAGTGGGACCCCCTTCCACATTATTTGCCATGGACTTATTGATAGAATCCAATGAACAATAGAAGATATGAAGTAGAGACACATCAATTAAACCATGGTTTGGGCAAATGGCTACTTTTTTCTTGAACCTCAGCCATGCTTCATGGAGTTGTTCCCGAGAAAATTGTCCGAGTTAGAGCAATATCATCCACGAGTTATTGCTAGCCACCAAAAACCCTAAGATTAGACCTAGGAGTTGAAATGAATAAAACAGAAATTTACGCACCGGAGTATAGGGGGCAGTCTTCCTAGTGACTCGTCAAGGAGCCTGAGTCATTAGTGACATGAGGAAAACTAGGACTTTGTTAAAATTTGGTTTTTGGGGTACCACGAGATGTGACGAAGTCGTGAGTCAGCATCACTACTCATTGTCGGCCGTGGCAAAAGGGTTGTTGAAGGATGAAGGAAATTTGTGATCTACAAAAAAGGGTCATCACCACGGCTAAAGCCCGGGTACACTAGGAGTCGTGGTGTTCCCCTAGGACCCTAGGAAATGTGGCAGTGCGGTGCCAGTGGTGACCACGAGTCGTGGTCATTGGTGTGTCCAGATCCAGTCCCTCGTGGTGACCAATGAAGATGGAGTCCAATAGAAGGTGACGGCGGTAGACCACGAGTTATGATCCAAGGCACGAGTTGTCCGGTCCCACGAGTAGTGTGTTTTCCCCTAATTTAATGTGGGATTTTCGTAATTCCTAAGTTCCTAAGGCGTGCGTACATCATTTTAGGCCCAGATTGTGTATTTTAAGAAGGTTTAAGTCATTCTAAGCCTATCCTAATTCATGCATGCAAGCTTAGAGGTTTGAGAGGTGATCAAGGCTGGATTTCTTCAAAGTTCTTCCTCAATTCTTTTGGGCAATCAAGGAAGTGGGTGAATTGAGGTCTCTTTAGGTATGTAAGGCTATGAACGGGTGCAATTTCCCCACACCCATGCCCAATTCCACACTGTCAATTCATGATGTTCAAGTTGGTATTTCTATGAGGTTTTTACCTAATGTGTAAATTTTCACACGTATCAATCATGGGTATGATCTAGAATGTTTTTTTAAATGATGAATTATGATTAATGGGAAGATTTTGTAATGTTAAATTATAAAATTATTTTTCAAGTTTCTAAACTATGATGCCCATCCATGAGAGTCCATGAAAGTTGAGATCTATGAAGTATGTCTGAAGCATGATGAGATGATTATGAAGAAAGTATGATTATGAAATACTAATGTATATATTCATGTTTTCAAAAGAAGTAACCAAGTTGATTTCAAGCATGTTTAAGTATTGGGCAAGCCCATATGATCAAGTATGTTTTATGATTTCATGAATTAACTTACCACATGATTTTGAAGACAAGACCCCCACATTATTCTTAGCTTGTGGTATTGTTTGAGACAAGGCTCCTCATGTTATGATTTGATTTACGTATGCTTATATTATGAGTAAAACTTCATCACTAGAGCGGTGGTTAGCTTTATTAACCGATGGAGAGTATATACATATTTTTGGAGTAGTGTCTAGCAGGGTAGTATGGGTTAGTCAGCCCTATGCTTGAGGAACTATGCGATACTTGTAGGTATGTTCGGTGGGACCTCCCTTGTGAGCTTCCCACGCGCCCCCAGGGGCCTTCGGCTTGATATCGATATCATGGTAGCATCCTATCCACCTGACAAAGCTTTGGATAGCTCTGCCTACTTGAGTGTAGTCGGGACCACGTAAGATCCATCGTGGTAATGCCGGTTTATATGATGAGTCTCCCATTTATTTACTCATGATTTCGATTATGCATGTACACTAGTCATGATATTATGTTTTCGGCGAGTTTGACCCAATGTTCGATTTGTTATGATTGATCGTTTTTAACTTTGAGGTATTCGATTCAATTATAATGTTCGGGTTATGCTCATAATCATGATTTAGAGAAAATAGCATGAAAGCCACTACTCTCGAGAATCTTATCTTGATTATGTTTTATGATATACATGTCTTACAATTTTTACTTACTTAGCGGTTTTACTTACCTTATCTTCAGTACATTTCAATGCGGCCGCATACTCTATGGTGTATCATTTCATGATACGACTCATTATCCGGTTCAGTCCTGCCGCTAATCGAGACTTTCGGAAGTTATCACTTCTCGGTATCGTGGTGAGTCCTCATCTTGCGAGGAGCCCTTCTTAGCGGTTGTCTTTCATCTTTCGGTTTTGGATTTCAGTGAGTTAGTTAGGGTCTTGTCCCGTCAAGCAGCCAGTGTTAGAGGCTTTCGGACATAATTTTTATTCGGGTTTAGACTTATGTATTCGGATGTATATTCTATTTAGACTTCTGCTATATTATTTATGATGATCTCTAGCTTTATGTTTGAGTTAGATGTTATGTTCATGTCATGGGTCGCTTGGAGCCTCTTGGGGTTCACTTGTCCCGTGTCTTGATGCAGGCCTATGTTTGAGTCATGAAAAACATGGTATCAAAGCATTAGGTTTTGAAGTTTCCTAGGGTGTCAAAAAGCCACATTAAGTAGAGTCTTCTTCATGGGTGTGAAGCGCGCCACACTTATGAAAAAAAGGCTACAAGACGTTTAGAAAATGTTCCCTTTTTCATGATTTAAGTCATGCGATAAAATGTCTCTCTATCCTTATAACTCATATATGCATTTGAGAATCATACCCCAGAGTTAATGGAAGGAGAAAAGGAAATAGGAATGGACATGAGAATGGCAATGGAGAGGGGCACAGCAAGCCTTACACGACCCACGGAGCATATGCACGAGCTAGTTTCCCACGCGAGTTGGGGGGCAACCATTGAGATGTTAGCCCGGACCTTGGCGCAGGTCAATCGGTAGGCATTAGCGCATATCCCTTAGGCAGATGCGGTGGCCACGAGTTAGAGGTTTTAAAAAGGATGAACCCTCACGGAGTTCCTTGTATTGAAGTTGGACGGGGATCCACATGAGTTCATTGAGGATTACGAAGATCACCCGGATTATGGGGTATTTGGGGAGGAGTGCGCCAATTTATCCTCGTACCGATTGAAGGGGTTCGCACCACATTTGGCTCAGCATTAGAGGATAGTAGGGTAGTTGGAGCATCACCCTGCTCCCGGAGTTAGGATGGAAGTTTCATGCCACTTTATGGATCAGTTCTTCCCTCGAGAGATAGAAGGAGGGTAAAGCTTGGCCGAGTTTGTGAATTTAAAGACAGGAAGATGACGGTTGAGGTATGCCTTGGAGTTCACTCGTCTATCAAGTATGCACACGAGATGGTTGTGGATTAGAGCTGAGTGAGCCGGTTCGTGCATTGGGTAGCAAACTACTAGTCAAGGATTGCTTGGGAACCGCGATGCTTCACCGGGACATTGACTTTGCTAGTATAGTCCCGTACGCCGGCGGATGGAGGCAATACATATAAGTGAGCGGGAGAGGAGGCAAAGAGGTCTACGGGCCAGGTAACCCAGTTCTCCTAGCGAGAGGCTAATGGGCCACCGTTAGTAGTCTCATCGAGACTATCTCCGTCACACTCGGCGCCTTCGGCTATGGAAATTGTGCCATCGAGATCGAGGTGTGGTCGGAGGGGACGAGCATTAGGCTTGAAAGGGTCGGAGTAGCGGCCGTAGAGACCGGCGCACTCTTAAGTGTAGAAAATGTGGCCAAAGACACGTGGGACAGTGCTTATCGGAGTTTAGGTGCTTGCTTGAGATGTGGTAAGCCCTGAAATATGCTTAGAGATTGCCACACCCAACTAGATAGGGTCATGATAGGGCGGGGGCCCATCTTCCCAGTTTAACGGGAGACCCACTAGCACACCCAGCTCAATAGGGCATCTACTAAAATGCAGGTGGAAGCAGTAAAATTGATTTTATGCATTGTCTTCTCGCCAAGATCAGGAGGTCTCCCAGATGTAGTCCATTTGGTATGTTAGTATTCCACCTCGATGTTTATGCATTGTTAGATCGAGGATACTTTGTCTTTTATGACCTTATGTTGCTAGTAGTTTTGAGTCGGTCCCAAAATCTTATCGGGACCCTTCTCGATCTACTCTGATTGGTAGATTCCCGATTATAGCTAGACGGGTGTATAGAAATTGCCATGTAATAGTCGTTCAGAAAATCACCTTAGCGGTTAGTAGAGTTAACCATGAGCGATTTTGATTTTATCCTTGGCATGGATTGGCTATTTGAATGCTATGCCTCAGTTAATTGTAGAACCAAATGCAGTAAAGTTTAGATTTTTGGGTAGACCGGTCCTAGAGTGTAAGGAGGCTACTTTGTGCTTGTAGAGTCATTTCATTTCCTACCTTAAGGCCAAAAAAGATGATTTCTACAATGGTTGTGTGTACCATCTAGTTATGGTTAAGGATGTTACATCCAAGACCCTAACTATCGATCGATTCGATTAATTGTGAATATCGAGAGGAAGATTTTCGAGATGATTTGCATGAAGTCACTAAATTAATTTTGTTATTGACCTTCTTCCCAATACGCATCCTATATCTATTCCTCCTTACGAGAAGAAACTCCAACCGAGCTAAAGGAGTTGGTAGGTTAAAAGACCTCTTGGACAAGGGTTTCATCGGATGATAAATCCTCAAGTAGGGTGCCCGCGAAGTTCTCTTTGTCCCTTAAGGTGTTCTCTCCTTATGTTCATTGATTATGGGTGATTGAACAAGGTCACCATCAAGAGCGGTATCCTCTCCCGAGGATTGATGATTTGTTTGATAGCTTTAGGGTGCTAAGTTCTTTTTGAAGATAGACCTCGGATCTGGGGCAATTGACTCGGGGTTCGAGTGACATCTTGAAGACAACGCCGATGTGTCAGGTATGGTCTTATGAGTTTGTAGTTATATCTTTGAACTAATTAATTCCCCTATGAAGCTATTATGGATTTGATGAACAGGGTGTTCAAGCCATTGCGGATATGTTCGTGATTGTGTTAATAGATGACATCCTTATATACTCTGGAGGCGAGGAGGAGCATGCGCTCACTTGAGGTGGTCTTGCGGACCTTGAAGTATCATCGGTTGTATATGCTAAACTTAGTAAATGTGAGTTTGGTTGATCTCGGTACCATTTTTTGGCCATGTGGTTTCAAGTGAGGGTGTACAGGTGGACTCTCAAAAGATAGAAGCGGTGAAGAATTGGCCTAGATGGGTGAATCCTTAGATGTCGGGATTTTCTTAGGTTTAGTTTGGTACTATCGGAGATTTGTCGAGGATTTTTCATCTATTACCTTTACCGTTGACCAAAGAAAGTGAAGTTCCAATGGTGCAGTGCAGCAGAAAAAGCTTCCAAGAGTTAAAGACTCGACTCACACGGCGGCAGGTGTTAACTACTGAGTCTGGAAAAGTAGGCATGTTGTATATTGTGATTCTTCTAAGTTGGCACGGTTGTGTATTGATTCAACATTGCAAGGTTATAACATACTTCCAAGAAGTTGAAGATCCATTAAAGGAATTATCCGACTTACGATCTTGAATTGGCGGCAGTGGTATTTACATGAATATTTGGAGACTACTTATTTATATGGGGTCCATGTAGATGTGTTCACAGTTACAAGCGTACAATATGTGTTCAAAAGGATATAAATATGAATCAAATAAAGGTGGTTAGATACTCAAGGATTATGGAATGAGTTTCCTTTACCATCCGGCAAGGCTAATGTGGTAGCAGATGCTCTTAGTATGCTTTCTATGGAGAGTGTGTCCAATTAAGATGAGGAAAGGAAGAAGCTTGTGAAAGATGTGCATCGTCTTACAGGATTAGGAGTTCGTTTAGTTGTTGGAACGATGGTGGTGCTATGTGAAGAATGGGTGAGAATCATCCTTGGTGGTGATGTTAAAGACAAGGCAAGGCGAGGGGATCCTATTTTGGTATAAAGATTAAAGAGTTGTAGAATCGAGAAGGTAGAAGTCTTCTCTAAATGGGGAGATGGTGTGCTCCCGATATCGGGGTCGTTTATGTGTACCAAATGTTGATGATTTGAGAGATCGGATGTTGCCTGGGCTCGTTGTTCGGGTATTCTATCAATCTAGGTTCCACCAGATGTGCAGTGACCTCTGGATCTATTGGTGGAATGGCATGAGACATAGTGGAGTTTGTGGCTAAATGTTCAAATTGTTAGCAAGTGAAGGTTAAGCACCAAGGGCGGAGGTGTACTTCAAGACATTAGTATTCCTACTTGGAAGTGGGAGAGATCAATATGGACTTTATCATAGGGTTGCCTTGCACTCGCCGATAATATGACTCCATTTGGGTTGTTATGCATGGGTTGGCTAGGATAGCTCATACCAGTCAAAACAACCTATTCGGCGTGAGGTTATGCTAAATTATACATCCAAGGGTGGATTCAGTTGCATGGGTGCCATTGTCCATCATATCATATAGGAATTTTCAGTTTACCTCCAGAGTTTTGGAGATGCATTCCAAATGGGACTTGGTACTCGAGTCGAAGCTTATCACAACGTTTCACTTTGCAAATGGATGGTCGGGCGGAGCAAACTATTTAGACTCTTGAGGACATGTTGAGAGCATGTGTGATTGGCTTCAGGATAGTTGGGATGATCATTTGCCTCTCATTGAGTTTGCGTATAACAATAGCTACCATTCCGGCATTCGGATGGCTCTTGTTTGAGGCTCTCTATGGCTGGAGGTGTAGGTCGCCTATTGGTTAGTTTGAAGTCGGTGAATCTATGATGATAGGTCAATTCGATCCATGAGACTATGGAGAAGGTTCGGCTTATAAAGGGACGAGGTTGAAAACGTACCGGGGAGTCACAAAATTCCTATGTGGATGTGAAGGAGAGAACTTGAGTTTGAAGTCGATGATTGGGTTTTTCTAAAGGGAGTCCCCATGAAAGGAGTGATGAGGTTCTAAAGAAGGAAACTTAGTCCCAGATATGTTGGCCGTCTCGGATTGTGAAACGGGTTGGAAAGGTAGCATATGAGTTGGGTTGCCCTCGAAGGTAAGCCGGTCCATCCAGGTTTTCCATGTATCATTTTAAAAAGTGTTTGGGTGATCCAACTCTAGTTTGTTACGGTGGGCCAGTGTGGGTGTGAAAGATAGCCTTAGTTATGAGGAGGTTCTTTTGGAAATCTTGGATCATCAGGTTAGTAGAAACACAAGAAATGAAGTAGCCGAGTCGAGGTTTTATGGAGGGGAATCAACATGTTGAAGGAGGTTGGGAAGCCATGAGATATGATGGCTAAATATCCGCATCTATTTCCTTAAGCAAAGTTTTAATTTGAGGTATCTGTTTCATCTTAATACTATTTTCGGTTTCATATTCAGCTCATTTATCCTAGTTTCTTTCACATGTAAATGGATGTATGTGTAGTTCGTGAATTAGGTTGATCATGTAGTTCACATCGGAGTCGGTCACTCATCGGTTTTTAGCATGAATTTTAGGTATTTGAGTATGATGATTGCAATTCTCTGCAGTATGTTTTTCCACATTCGAGGATGAATTTTTCCAAGGGGAGATATTGTAATACCCCAAAAACCCTAAGATCAAACCGAGAAAGTTGAAATGGACAAAAGAAATTGTTGCACCGGAGTCCAAGGACGAGTCGTCCGGTGGCCGTCGGGAACCCCATGAGTCGTTAAGTGACTATGGGGAGAGGCTGGGACATTCTTGGAATGTTGGTTTTTGGTGACCACGAGTCATGTTCGGCATCACGACTCGTCATGTCGACGTCGCGGCCAAGGGTTGTTGAAGTGAAGGAAATTCGATAGTGTACCTAACGGGTCATCACCATGACTGCTTCGAGGTTACACCATGAGTCTTGGTGTTCCAGTGGGGACCCCGGAGGAAATGTGGCGTAGGTAACAGCTGGTGACCACAAGTGGGTTTGTCATTGGTAGCGATCCATCCGGAGTCCCTCATGGTGACCGTGAAGATGGAGTCCGGTGGGCGATATTGGGGCCAGACCACGAGTCATGGTCAAGGCACGGTTGTTAAGTCCCTCATAGGCGGCGCGGTGTGTTTTCCCTACGAATTTAGTGAGGCTTTTCCGTAATTCATAAGTTCCTAAGGACTAAACATTAGTTTTAAGCTCTGAATGGGGTGTTTTAGAAGGGTTAAGTCATTCTAAGCCTATACTAATTCATGCGTACAAGCAGAGGTTGAGAGACTGATCAAGGCTGAACATTAAAAGTTCTTCCTCAATTCTCTTTGGGAAATCAAGGAAGTGGTGAATTCTGGTCTCTTCAGGTATGTATGTAAGGCAATGAACAGGTGCAATTTTCCACACCCATGTCTAATTCCCTCTCTCAGAATTAATGATGCTCTAGTTGATGATTATATGGGCTTTTCTGATGTGTGAATTTCCTAAGTATCTGTCACGAGTAAGATCTAAGCATGTTTTAAATAATATATTATGATTAATGGGTAGATTTTGCAATATTTTCAATTATAATTATTTTCAAGTTTTCCTATTCATGATGCCCATCCATGAGAGTCCATGAAAGTTGAGATCTATGAAGTATGTGTACAAGCATGATGAGATATTTATAGAAAAAGTATGATTCAGAAATACCCATGTATATGTTCATGTTTTCAAAGTGAATCAAGTTGATTACAAACATGTTTATGTATTGGGCAAGCCTATATGATCAAAGTATAACATGATTTCATGTTACTTAGCTTATCACATGGTTTTGGACCAAGAACCCCATTATTTTTAACTTTTGTGATATGGCTTGAGACAAAGTTTCTCATGTTATGATTTCATATTTGTGTATGCATGTTATGAGTCGGCTTTTTGTCATAGATGATGGTTAACCGTTGAAAAACGATGGAGCATGCATGTTTTTGGAGTTTTTGTGGCACCAAGGTAGGCCAAGTGTCGAGTCAGCCCTATGCCTCGGAACTACGCAGCAACGTAGGTATGTTCGAGTGTTGCGACCTCCTTGTGAGCTTAGCACAGCCTAAAGGGGCCTTCGGCTTGGTCTCGATATCATGGTAGCGTCCTTAGCCACAGGAAAATCTTGGGGTGGCTCTGCCCACTTGAGTGTGATAGGCGGGACCATGTAAGCTCTATCGTGATAATATCGGCTATATACGGAGTCTCCCATTGTTCCTCGTGATTTCGGTTATGCATGTACATCATTCATGATATTATGTTTTGGCGAGGTTTGACAGTGTTCTATTTTAATTATGATTATCAATTTTCGGTTGTGTCATTCAATTCAATTCTGATGTTCAGTTATGCTCGGATCGTGACTTCATAAAATAGCATGCAAAGCCCTATTCTCAGAATCTTATTTTGATTATGTTTTATGATGAATCGACTTATGATTTTTACTTAGCGGTTTTTTACTTACCTTGCAACTTGTTACATTCCACGTCTTGACCGCAAACTCTATGCTGTATCATTTCATAATCTGAGGCTGCACGATACCTAGACTCGGTCCATCGCTAGTCGGACTTACGGAGTTAGCACTTCTGTTAGTTGGTGGGTGCTTATTTTACGAGGGCCCTTCTTAAGAGAATCTCCCATTGTTCCTCATGATTTATGCACGCTATGATTGTGTATGTTGGCTCAAGTCTTGTTAAGTAAATCTCTTCTATTATGATTACGGTTATGTTATGTTACGAATGTTTTGAAAACCTTGAGCCATATGATATGTTATTATGACTTACTATGAGCATGACGTCCTCTTATTATGATAATTTATGAATTTCATATATGCTTTAAACGTCAGTTTTACTTACCTTACATACTCGGTACATACCACGCATTGCCCCAACCGCATACTTTCTATGTTGTATCATTTCATGATACGGGACCCATTTCTCGGGTTCAACCTCGCTCTAGCTTGCTCACATTTTTGCCTCTCGGTTCTCATTGGTGAGTCCTCATGTTTCGAGCCTTATGTTGGTATCATTCTTTTAGTTTAGGTATGTTAGGGGTTAGTTTGGCTCTTATCCCTCCAATCCATCTATTATGACTAGAGGCTTTTGGACAACATATAGTACTTTCAGTTTATTATGTTAGGATATTGTATCCTGCGTCTTTTTTATATTTCTGTCATGGTTTCCATTTATTCCTTTCTATTATCTTAAGTCTTCCACTCATGTGATTGGATTAGATGTATGCTCATGCCATGTGTCGACATGGGGTTTCTTAGGGCTCTTTGCCGTG
This sequence comes from Datura stramonium, assembly GCA_018107945.1. Lineage (NCBI taxonomy): Eukaryota > Viridiplantae > Streptophyta > Magnoliopsida > Solanales > Solanaceae > Datura > Datura stramonium. Next base: position 96,381 of record JACEIK010005329.1, read on the forward strand.
TGCACATGATCCGGGTGTAGGTTTGGCTCGTGACAATAAACCCCGGATCAATCAAATATTCTCAAGCCCATGTGCGATTCCATGATTGATATCATTAGGGTTCATAAAAATCATTGGGTTAACAACTGGAGATGCAGGTTTAGTTACCCATAGCAAGAAGAAGAAGAAAGAAAGTAATAAAATATTCGATTACTCACAAAATCAATGATGAGAAGAAAACTTGAATTGAGCAACTTGATCCTAAACATCAATTACAAATCTATATAATTGATGGAAAACTAGCTAAAAGATTATCTACTTCTATCCTATTTCACAATTAAAAACTCTATATATGAAAAAGAATGAAAAATATTATTTATACTAGGTCTCTAAAACCCTAATTCTATTTAAATTTGGAGGGTCCCAGGATATGCAGCAGGACGGAGCATCCCCAAATCGATTGATAGTTCAACGAGACGAGGAGCGTGTTACGAAAAGATGGTTCTCCCTTTACTTTGTAAACTGGTTTATAACGTTCCTTGACCTTGAATCATCTTGATTGGTGGGTAGTAATTTAAGAAAATGGTCCATCCTTCTAACTAGGTTACATACTACACGATTGTAGTTTTACGGATCACAAGGATGTCAACTTTAATTATTTTCATGTATACACATATAGCATCTTTAATCTTCATAATACCTTGGATGTGCATCTTTTCCCACTCAAACTTGGCTACCACATTAAATTTTCATAAGAGCGAACTCCTTTGTTGTATGACACTTATAAGCTTCATGTTGACACAAAAAGCTTGCTACACAAGGTTTGTAAGTTTGGATAGTTCACCCCCAATCCCAGCAAGATTTTAAGCTTCTATTATTGGTAGGCTTTAGGTATTTTGAGTCTTCCTTATTTGTACAAGATAGCTAGATTTGCATGACCAAGTAAGGTTTGTAAGCTTTGTTGCTGCAAGGACTAACTTTCCGTTCATTTTAATCCATTAGGCGATTAGGTTGACTAACTAAGTAAGGTTCTCATTAATCAACTATGGGGATTACATACCACTTATTTAATCCTATAGATGACTAGGTTTGAGAACATGTTCATAACCATATATGTTCTTAGAGAAGCATTGTCCCATATGTCCCTTCAAAAACATCTTTCCAATGTATATGTAGGGACTAGGTTGTATCTCAAATATAGCTTTTTCTTCAATAGATCTAAAGTTAGAATCTATAAGGTCACATTTTTCAACTTTATTCTTCTTTTGTTATGTCAAATAACTTAGCACATTCTATCTTCTTCAACATCTAGCGCTTTTCTACAAAACCAGGTTCCTTTAAAAAGAAGAACCTTTCTCTTTACAATTCATCCTATAGCACATGAATACATTGGGTTGATCTATTAATAATATCTTCCTATAAATAGAACAATTATAAAAAAACTTTCCCTTTTGGCTTCATTAGAAAGTAAGCTGTACCAGTGGGATTCATTTGGAACATAAAATGCCAATTTCAATGCTAGAGCTCGTCAAGTCTAAATAGAAGATGGTGCACCAGCACCAAATCAAATGAATAATTACATTAGCTTACAAAATTGTTATGGTAACATTTTCTATAGTTTTGGTACTCAAAAGGGAGGCTAGAATATGAGTTCTTTTTGTTAAAAGGAATAAGGTTTCTAAGCAGTTCCCAGGATGTTTTGTCAAGGGAAGCAATGGAAGCTTTTGAATTTTCCTTACCTCCTTGATACTCTATTTCTATGCACTTTGAACCTACTTTTTTTCTACCCAGATAAACACTAATGAAAGGCTCTTCATCACACTTCTAGCTTCATCCATTCACATCTATTGTTAGGACTTATATCGTAGGACAATATTCTTTATCAGCCACTTTAGATATTTTTTCCAGCTCTTTAACAATATTAAATGATAAATTTGCAAGTTTTTTACCAATTGATTTTGATTTTTTACTCGAGTCCCACATCCACAAACTCCCTCAATTTTATCGATATCTTCCCTCTCACTACTAAGCCTCTTTCTTATTGAAAGTCCTTTTATTCCTTCGGGGGACAACGCACTCCCTTTTATGTATATTTTATTATGATTCTAAAGTAAAGTATTTTTAGAGATTTCAACATTTTGAAACTCAGAAGCTCATAACAATGGGTAAGAAAGAGTCTTCAGAGCTTACTTTTGGTGAAGGTATGATGTAGTCAATTATGTAGGTGGTGAGGCAACAAGGTTAATAATATGTGACTTGGACAATGTAAAAATATATTTAGGGACCATGTGTAATAGTTTAGCAGCGTAAAAGTTTATGCAACTTAGCGTACGGGAAGGATATCCATGCGACTAGTCCAACGAATTGAGTTCATCGCAACTAATAATTTTGAAAGTAGGATAACACAACTAGTTCTCTTCTGAAAATGACTTTAAGGTAGTCGAGAGTGTTTCTTGATCACCTTTTCATCTTCCATCCTTCCTCTTCAACTACCTCATGTGATTTTTGTGTTTTTCATTACATGCACGCTATTTTTGTACTTCTCTTCTTGTTTGCACACTATCATTTCTTCTTAGAATTAGTTCCTTTGTCTAGTTTCTCATGGGTTTTCATTCTTAAAATTATAGCCATCAACATGAGGTTGAGTGGTGCATCATCTTTTGAAGCTCTTCTCTCTTGTCTCATTAACTTTCTACCCATGAGTTGGATGTGAGTATTTATCATATGGACAATTGATCAGTAATTCCAATTTATCTTTGTGCACTCGAGGGACTCAAGGCTTAACTTCTTTGAAGGATCACAGATTCCTTCTGTATCCTTTTATTTGTGCCTAATTAATCAAGAACCAGGTACTTTGGTTCCTACGGTAACCTGGAACCTACTTCCATTAAATTTTTTGGGCACCCTTATTTGGCTCATTTTCTTTCCTTATGTTTGCAACATCTATCCTATATGAAACCTCAGTTTGTTTTAAGTAGCCTTTCTTCTTTATTTTTTGAATATTGGCAACTCAATAATTAGGCTCTTTTGATCATCCCTTATTGTTCTTCCAATTCTTGAGAAGAATCTATAAGTCCAAATTTATGAGATTTATGGACTTTTGTGAACACATTTAGAGAGAATCCTTCGTTGTTAGCCTTCTCTCATACAACCAAGTTCCTAAAAAATAGTTCCTAGGCCGATAGATCCACGATTCTTGTAGTACTTTCTCAATTTACGATTTCTTCTTACATATGCTTGAGCATTGATCTCTATTCTCTCTATCTTTTGCGAGTGGGATTATACGATTTTGTGTGTTTTGATCTCCTCTTTATGGGCATTTAGTAGGAGAATTATTACTCATTTCTTTTTCATGTGTTGAGGCCTATTCATTTTCTTGATTCCCCATACATTAGCCCTTTCTCTTATTAGAGAGGATGTAAGACCCATATAGGGCTTGGGTTCCTTTAGGCGAGAGAGAGATATTTTTGTCATAATTGTTGTGGCAAGGCTTAAGCCCTTTTATTCCCCTTTTGTTCTTAGATTTTCCTCTATCACATTGTCCTTTAATTGCGAAGATGTTAGCATGCTTGAGAATCCCCTAGTCCTTTGAGAGGTCTTTTTTGAGCTTATCTCTAGATCCTTCTAACCTTTTTTGTAAGTGTCAATTTTTTTGGATTTATCATACCGTAGCTTTTCCTTTAATAAAAGAAGCTAGAGAGAACTTCTAGCTTTCGTTGCTACATTCATTCTCTTCTCTAAAGAGCCTACCTCTTTAAATGTCAATCCGCTTTTTACGAGGTTCTTGTGAAAATGTCTAACGCTATTGACAATGTCAAAGTACACCCCTCTTAATGAGAGATAGTACGTGGTTGTTGCAAAAAATAAATATTCTAGATGGATGTCGGGCGGAATACAAACTCTAGTGAATGATTTGCGCAAGATTTGTTTTGGTAAATTTGAATTGCTTGCACCAATAAAAGGAAATAAAATAGTAATTTTTTTGGGGGGGAATGGAGTCAAAACTGTGTGGATTCTAAACCGGCTATGCAAAATAGAAAAATAACCAAAATTGATAGACAATAATGAGTAGAAGACTAGAGGTGTGGTGTAGATGGGGTGCTAATCAAATAAGGATATGCTAACTCATAAAATCATGCATAAGTGAATAGCAGGATGAGATGGCTACTATGTTTTCAACCTCATGGACGCCTTTTTTTCGAGTCCTTTCGAATCTCAAGACACAATTCAATTAGCCCAGCAGTCGGGTTGTGGGGCCGAGCTTTCTCTAGTCATCAACTACTAATTATAATTTATGAATATGGGATTTAGCTATTTCTAGCCCAACTCCACAACATCAAATCCATTCCACCATCAAATTCTCTCCCAATACTTGGAATTCTTCTCTTTCAAGATGAAATCAAGTAAGAAAAGTAGACCCATATTTGCAAATATGGATCATTGATAACGTCCAAAATATATCCTTAATGCAAAAAGAATATACCACACGGCGAAAGTATCAAAATAAGTAACTTGCGTGACAGTGTGAGTCAAGATCTGCGAACTAGGGAATGATAGTTTTAATTGTCGGTGAGATTGACGTTAACTTGCACCACATAGATTTAATATAAAAACAAATGAAATTGGGGAGTTGAAATTTTGAGAGGAATTGTATTGATTGATTTAGTAAAATAAAATAGCAAGATCAGCTAAGGAATGTGAACTCAGCATTTGGGCGAGTTAGACACCTCCCCTCTTAATTTCTTCACCCCACTCTTGGTCGACTCGACCTTCTTTAGTACTCTAGATAACATTTCTTCAATTTTTGAATTTCCCACACTACTCACACCCGAGTGATTTTGGGATTCCCATCCTTAGGAGGGAACATATGTCTTCGAACTCCGGTGATAGTGATTACTCTCTTGGTTTTTAGCTCTCTATTACCCCAACTTTTATACCTTTTCGAGTCCATCCTTATGGCTCCCACGATTTCTCCAAACTTGGTTGTCATATCTTGGCGCCATGGCCTTGGTTTGCTCATTTGAAGCCAGGATTTGAGGACCTCCCATTTTGTTTCCCATATATTGGCATTCCTCTTCATATCATGGCCAGTGACGACTCTCCTTAAAATTGTAAGGGACCTTCCATTCCCATTTACCACATTTATTTTTGCTCCCATCACGTGTTTGGTCATCAATTCTAATTGCATCATCATCTTGGCAAGATTTTCCTCCCGCTCTTCATCCGTTCGAAACTCCACCTCCAATGCACTTGAACTAATATCATGGTGGACACACTTGTTTCTCTTGTGTGCAAGCCTGTTGGTCTTTTTGCCATTCGGTCTAAGGGCTTTGGCCAACTCATATATTTGATCCATAATAGAACACCAGCTAGGTTGTTATCCATGGACTTGTTGATTAAATCAAGGGCCCTATAGAAGCTTTAGAGAAGAACTCCATTCGGCAATCCATGATTTGGGCAAAGAGCAACCTTCTTTGTAAGCAACCAACACACCTCGTGTAAAGGCTCTCCCGGTTCTTTCACAGAAATTTGTAATATCATCCCTCAGCTTCCAGCATCTTTTGATGAAGGGAAAAAGCAGTCCAAGAAGGCCTCGAGTTAGCTCCTTCCATGAAGTGATACATCCCATAGGAGTTCCTCAACCACATTATTGCCTCTCCGTCAATGAAAAAGGAATGAGTCTCAACTTTGATTGACTCTTGATTGATATTTTGTTATATTGAAGGGCTGGAATATTTCAAGTGTCCTCAAGTGTCGATTTGCATCATCACTTGGTTTTACTTAAGAGCCCTCACATTTCATGATGAAGCATGGTGCTTGTGACATGGCTCTTGCATTCCCAAGTCGGTGGTAGGAGAATAGCTCACGCAGCCAGGCATCACCGAATTATCTTCCTCGAGTTTCATGTACCCTCAGGCTATCCCTTGCTTGGGAGTGATGACTCATGTGTCTATGAGATCTTAAAAACACAGTGAACTCCGCGTTAAGTAGCTACAACGAAAAACTATTTCAACTTAACAATCAACCACAAGATTATCAAGCGCTGATCACCAAACGATGGCATAATTTTATAGCGTCCAAATATATCCTCAATGAAAATAATATACTGCGTCCGAAGTATCAAAATAAGTAACTGGACAGTGTCGGGGTCAAATCCACGAGGACTAGGGGCGATAGTTTCAAGTTTCGATTGAGAAACTGACGTTAGCTTGCACCACGTAGATTTAATATAAAAATGAATAAAAAAGTTGGGGGAGTTAAACTTTTTAAAGAGAATTGTATTGTTTGATTTAGTGAAATAATAGCAAGATCAACTAAGTTGTCAACAAGGATGTGAAAGACTATAGGTACGGTGTAGATGAAATACTAGCATGGGTGGGACATGCCGGGTCATCTTATGAGTTCAACAAGTGTAAGTAATCTCGGGGAGTGAGTGAAATTCTGACTTTTCGGTAGATCTAATTACCTCACAAGAGTTTAGTCAAATCTCTAGCCAACAATTTAGCTCAACCGATTTGATTTGGATTAGCGGTTGCACTAATTTCTAGCTATTAAAATTTCATAATTTAAAAAATAAATGCAATTTTAGTTATTTCTAGACCAATTTCATGCTCTCTTCTCCATACCTTTACTAAATTCTCTTCAAATATTTAATTATTCTTTTCAAGTAACAATCAAGCAAGAATAGATAGACCCATATCATAATCAATGGATCTTCCTTTATAGATCAAAGAAAATCTAATAGATTTACACTTGCATAAATAATATGAAGATGACTCTAGCAATACCCAATCCAATTAAGTATTCATCATCACAAACCTCTAGTTAATGATTTTAGCTACTCATAGTTAAGAATTCAAAAACAAATTCATAAATAGCATCATTAAATTTAATAGCAGAGTAGATAAATCAACTTCACAAATAATCTTCAACAATGGCTGAAAGTTACTAGTACAAGAGGAAATAGAGCAGTACTTTCTACAATTTTCAATTAGAATCTCCTTCTCTCGGCTAAAGAGAATATTCTTCCAACTAAAATGGGAAAAATGATGTGATGTAAGCTTTGTTCTCTCTCAAAATCTCTATTTCTATCTCTCCCCTCTGCATCTCTCGGTACAAAGTACTTTATCTTCTATTTATATCTTGAAAAATCCGACATTTTTTATCTCTTTTCAGTGTTGAATGATTATACCCTCATGAGCACCGTGCAGGCGGCGGAGACACGGCGATTCACCAGGTTACAATTTGTGAACGAGTATCTATCTTGCATCCTTACTCCATTCCGGTGAACAACGGCGGTTCACTGACATTTCGCGATGCTTGTCATGAACGAACGGGTCTTCAAGCCATTTCCAAAACTTTTGGGTATCATTCGGCGGCGAAACGGCGACTCATCAACGCTGGAAAATCGCGAACCTCTGGTGGCATTAATCACTACGAGGCAATGATATTCGGCCTTTGGCAGTGTCTACGCCAGTTTTCATCTACGAATCGACAATTCACTCTCACTCCTTCTTTTTTTCTCCATTTTTCTCTTTCTTCACTTTTAGTCATGTGCCTGACAAAAAAAGGTATAAAATCCAAATAATCAACTCAAGAACGAAACAAAAAACTAATGTTTTAGAGCCTAATGAGTTGGTAAAATACCAACTCATAAATCATCATTATAAATTTTAGAGAACTCAACGATTTATACTAGTGGAATATTGAGATGAATCGGCAATACCCGATCGAATTAAGCACCCATCATTGCTTGCACCTCTGTTTATGATTTAGCTATTCATGATTAAGAAACAAAAGAGTATATTCATTAATAAACTCAATGATTTCATTACAAAGAGCAAGAAAAATCAAATTCAAAATATATACGCAACAATGGTTATACCCTTACAAGGAAGAAGATGAAAATAGGAAAAGCAATATTCAACAATCTCCTCCAATGGGGTTCTTCTCTCTCTAAAGCAAAAGGAATGTTCAAAAAGTTAAAAGTATGTACATAGTACTTTCTTCTAGACTATATACAAAAATAGGGTAACAAATCTCCTCTTTTTCGGTGCTCGATGTAATTTCCCCTATTCGGGGTTCGTTCCTTGTGAATTGAGCCCAGGAGATTTCGCCAATTGCATTCCCGCAGAACCACCGGTCATTTCATCTGAACTTCAGGACCATTCGGTGACATCTTCGGTGGTTCGCCGGTTTCAGCTGCGATATGCCGATTACTTTACTCCTTAGTCCGGCCAGATCTAGCACGTGTCGACAATTTAGCAGAAAATCTCTAGGTTAATGTCCTGGCTCGCCGGTTGCATTTTCTCCTCAAATTAGTGGTCATCTGCGTTTGGGCGGCATTTCACAGGTGTCCTCGATGGGCCGACGATTTTCACCTAATTTCATCCTTCTTACTCCACTTACTCTTTCTCTTCAACTTAAATACCTACATAAAAAAAGACCAAGGGCATTAAATTCCTTGTAAATGACTTGAAAACCCAAACTAAAGCTCATTGTTAAGATCCTAATGAGTTGGTAAATTACCAACTCATCAAACCCCCAAAGTTGAACCATTGTTTGTCCTTAAGTAATGCAATTCTTATCAGTTGAGTAACATGTCACTCCACAAGGACATACATCGGTGACCACATAATCCATGACAACCCAAAAATGCTCACCAACTCATAGAAAAAGAGAAGCAAATTCCCTCAAACAAATATATGGAAAAGTTTCAAGAGGCCACCACAATTCAAAGGCATAATTCACAAATGTTTTCATTTTGTAAGACAAAGGCATAGCTTATCCATGAAATACACATAGCATCTCCATTCATAATTCTTTACACATTAAAAGTTTGCCTTAGAGCACGCACTACTCATGCCTCGATCACACCTTTACCTTACTACAAGTGTGTCATAAAAGGAATTGTGCCACTACGTGCTTGAGAATCCCTTTCTTTATCATGAATTGATGCCACACAAGGGATTATAAAACAAAAAATGATACACTCACTATCCCAAGAAATCTTCATGAACACAACTCGACCCATAAACGCCGCGCCCGTGTAATTTTCCATTAATGTAGAGCAACTACACTCAAAATCCAATTAGAACTTATAGGTCATAATGAAGGGTAGGGGTAATAGTAATACAATTATTTGGCTCTAGTGACTACATTCTCCTAATTCCTTTATGTGAACATACAACCTTCCCATCTAAATTTTATATCGCTCCACCTTATTCCTTCTTTTGCAACCATTTCCTTTTTTTTATTGTTCAAAGATCTTCCTTGTAGCTCCTTTGGCTATAAATTAAGCCTTGTCTAATCAAGTGGTAACACCATTTCACTTTTATTTTCTCTTTTGGTACCTTAAGGTTCCTCAGCTCATCATTTCATTCTTTTTCTCACAATTTGGTGCTACTTTAGATTTAGGCTTCTTATATATCTTTTTCTTGAAGGGCCCCAAACTTAGGCTCTTTGCCACTGCTTTTCCCTTATCTCTCCCTATGCCTTTGGGTTTTCAGCCCCCATTTTTCTCATTTTCTCCTACTAGAAATTAGGAAGGAAGGGTGCCAGGGGATCGGAGGGACATTAGCTTGTAATGTGGTTTCCAAGAATAAATAGTTCCAAAAGGCTCAACATTTTCCTAGCAACGAAAGACATTTTCAGAGGTCATTTTGGGTAAGTGAATAGTCAAATGAAAACCTAAAAATCATGTTCTAAGTGCAGCTACATCAAGTTGCCTTAAGTCACACTTAGAAACTTCTAAACAGAAGCTATGCATGAGATTCACAAAATTCTTACCACACAAGCCATCACACCCAAGGTCCACAAAAGTCATTATCATTTAAGATTTTGGTTCAAGACATTAGAGCATGCGAATTCATAAGCCAAACAAGGAATCTACAATGTATGACAAAAGAGTGATACATTTCTCATTTCAAATGCCAATTTTTCATTTCTCATTTTCATGTCACATATCAAAATTTTTGGTGGTACCTCTCAAACAACTCCTGAAGACTCAAGAAAGACATGGCATTTTCCCTTAAGAGAGTCACCTAACAATCTATCGTTGGGAAGTGTCAACCCGGTTCGACAATAAAGCGAAAAGAGAGAAAAATGCTCCTTGAGAAAGAATTGTGGTATGAAGAAAACCCTTGGAGTTTGATTACTATTCTACTATTTACGAGGCAAACAAAAGATTTTGGGTCACAATGCAACATTTGGCAATTCAAAGCAAGAACCCATTTTCAGCACTAACATCCAAAATTGTTCATTTTATTCATTCACAATTTTATCAACACAACCCGGCCCAGGCAAGGAAATCATGAAAGCAATACTAAAATGAGCTCGACGGGGGGCTCACAACTCCTCATCGAGATAAAAACGAAGTCGACAAAGGAATACATCAACCCCGTAAACAAAATGACCACCCCCAACAAACAATCATCCCACCCCAACTTAAAAAATACATTGTCCCCAATGTAGGCATGAAAAATAAAGGGGCTAGGAGCTCCACTGGTGATTATTCTCCTCATCTATATCATCATCTTACTTTTGCTCCTACCTCAACATCAAAGCCTTCATCACCCAAATCTTCAGCATCATCTCCCAAGCCCTCAAACAAATCATTTATGGGGCCTCGGGCGCTAGAAGGGGCAGTCATTGCCGCATCAGAGCACTCAAATCGAGCCTCCCACAGATGTCCTACTTTTCCACTCCTTTACTTTAGTCTAGAGAGGTGACAAACCCCTTCATCTTCTACTCATTTCCACAATGTGCTAAAACTGTCATACATGACTTCATTTCCCTTTTCAACACATTTGGCGATGAGAAATGGGGAGCTCTAATAACTTTTGAAGCTAACTCATGAGTTGGTCATTTCCAAAGCATGGAGAGCAGCTTGATTGGGAGGATGTTGGAGGAGATGCTCCCGAAGAAGGTATGTCACGGGAGGTTTGGTGACTTACGGGTAGAGGCGTATTCAAATTTGGAGCTATTAGAGGCCTTAGAACACATTGAGATAGAGAATCCTCTGGAAAATCAAATGCTTGCACATCCATGCGGCTTGACCTTGGGTGCCTCACCATCACTTTTCATCTATTGTGATTACACTGAAGCAGAACTAGGGGTCTCATCTAGGAGCAATGGCACATTGGCTTGCAAGCATAGTAGAGAAATGATCACGGCGTATGGCATGGAAGTGGCACAGCCTTCCTCTTCATTTGTAGAGCCACAATCTCCCAAGTTTTGGGGATCTCTTGTCATGATGCAAGAGATAAGGATAGGCTTTGCTTCCAAAGACTACCGTTGCTTGTTCTTGGAAGGTATAATGTAATCACGGATGAATTCTAGCCACGTCTTGGCTTCAAATTTCGGATCATGGCGAAAATTTTACCGCCCATAGCTGCTTAAAATTTTGAGGTTGTGTTGTGATGTATCATTCGATATACACTTGGTGTTGTCGAGACTTTCACTTTTTAGGGTGTCGGTTCCTCTTAATATATGCTCTTTAGTTTCTATGTTCATTCCATGGTCGACTTGGATCCAGTCTTAGTTCTAGGTCATGTGTCTCCATTCGGGGACTCGGCTCGAGTCGACATTAAGGCTAGAAAAAGGATTTCTAAGGGATACATGATCGAGGCAAAAATAGCATCACCAGTGATACGGCACCTACCAGCGTGAATTAGTCTTGTTATCTAAGTTGGTTTATACATTTTCATGTGATTTTATATAAATAGGAAGATATGTGCTAGCCAACATGATTAGCCTTTGTTTTGCTTAGGTTTTTGATGACTTTTGAGGAACTAATCCATGAGTTGGTGAAGTAGAGGCTTGGAAAACGGAATTGCTTACTTATGGCTTGTCGGCAAAGAGAAGGCACAAAATAGCCCACTGCGCGTCGGCAACATGCCCCGGCAGCCGGAGCAGGCTGCGCACAACAGCCCACTGCGGCCGTTGGCAACGTGCCACGCGAGGCCGAGGCTGCGCGACGGAAAGGTGCCAATCTGTTTACAAAAGCGGCTTGCCCGCAGCTGCCAATGCGGCGGTGCTGCAAGACAATTTTGGGAGGTGCTTTCCGAGAGAGCTTTCGCGTGCCTCAGTGTCACGGAGGCGAGTGCTCCGCGATACATAAAGTGACAGGAGCCGTTCCACGACAGGCTAAATTAACACGTTCTCCATTTACTATAAATAGGACCCTTAGCTCCCTAATTCCATTTTGTCACGATTTTATTGTGGCCCAAATAAATCATAACATACATGATCATACATGGAATACATGATTAGCCATGAATAAAGGGCCCATGAATCGGCCAAAAGTCATAAATTCATAAATCATGAAGAGCATGCATATTTGTAAAAATTCATACACTTGACATTCATAAATCCATAAAGAGTAATTTAAGAGATATTATCTCATAAATCATTGACTATATTTAGGCTTAGTGAGATCAAAATCATAATGGAATCATAACTTGATTTTTCATGAAACTTTACATAATTGGGCATAGATTGACTTGGATTTGAAATCATAAAAATTATAATCAATTTAAATATAAAATCTTGCCATATATCTTAAAACAACATTTAAAATTTAAAGGGGATGACCCATAATCAAATCAAATAGAATTCCATCTACTTGGGGTTAAAACCCCATAAGATCATCAAATTTACTTTAGTAGTTGATTCATGAACATAGAGATCATGAACATAGAGAGAAATTGGGGCATGAGAATAGAAAGGGACTCTCATTCATAACCCTACATACCTGGGTAATCTGATCTTACACTCTCCCTTGAAAGCTTTAAGGAATTAGTGAATAAATTGGAGAGTTCTAGGCTTGATTTTCAAAGAGAGGCCTCTACTCTTGCATGCATAGGAGTTGAATAAATTAGAATAGGTTAAACCCTCTTCAAATCCTCCTAACAGAGCTTAAAATGATATAATTTAGGACTTAGGGGCTTAGGAATTACTAATTTACCGTTACTTACTTTGCAGGAAAAATACAACTGCAAGGGGTCACGACTCAACTCACGATTCATGCCCTGATCCCACGACTCATGATGAGATCTGTTGCCACTACTACCTTGCTCTCCAATCTTACCTGGAATTTCCCAACGGGTCATGCAACGACTTGTGCCATCATCCCATGAGTCATTGGAATCATCCGTCACCAACCCTGCCTCATCCCTCCTACGGTCACAATCCATGACTCGTTGTTTCCTACACGGGTCGTAACATCACTCCTGTCTTCTCCTCCTTGCACCAAAATTTCCCCAACTTATGACCCTTCTCAAGACTCATCGTCTTTCACAAGAGTCATACTAGGACTCATGTCATTCAAAGTCAGCCATCCCCATATCCTCCCCATGACCCTGACCACGAGTTGTACCTACATACCATGACTCGTGGTCTAGACACTTAGACTCCATGTCTTCTTCACGACTCCTCGTACGACTCGTTACTTAGTCTCACGACTCGTACTATGAGTCATTCTGGTGCAAAAGTGCAGATTTTTCCTGTTCTCTAGTTCAACCCTCGGGTCTAAAATTAGGGTCTTCCGGGGTATTACACCTTTTTAAAAATTTTGATGGTTAGCTATGTACTTGTTGACTGCAAAACATGATTTCTGTGGATCTTTTTGTGACATTTAGTGTATTAGCATGAATAGTTTTTGTTATCCATGTATAAATCGAATAGGTAGAGTGAATACAAGACATGTATCGTGAGTGAGTGATATCTAACACCTAGTTTAATATTTTGTATAGGATCTAACACTTGTCTGGTTGGTCTTTACATGGATTTTAGGATGGTTGGTTAGGAAAGGATCATAAGCCATTTTGTGTAGCCCATTTTTAGCTTAAATGACCCTAACAAAATGATATGATTCCCTTGATCCTAATTTTGAGTCTTAAATGAACCATTTTTTGATTAATTAATTAACTATACCCATTTTTTTTAAATGAACCTATTTTGGCCCTGATCCCTCCCTGGATATTGTGAACCTCAACATATGCAAAATGTCTAAGTTGAGGTTGGCTAGAGTAGGGGTGCATAAATCGTAGAAAGGTGAAAAAAGAAGAGAAAAGGAAAAGGTGAAAAATGAGGTGTGGAGTGAAAAAAGAAAAAGAAAAATCTAAAAAGAAAATACAAAAAGAGAAAGATGCATAAAAATTTGAAAAAACATACCACACTCATACAAGTGCACAAAGAATGGTGAAAAGGGAGGAAAAAGTTGAAAAAGCAAAAAAGGTAAGAAAAAGTGAAAAAAATGGAGCCACGTGTATGTAGTGCCAAGAAGGGTTTAATCAATAAAATGATTTCACATCTACCATACCCAACCCGAAAGCCCAACTTATAAGCCGAATCAAGTCATATAGTGATCCTAGCTTGACCATCTAACAAACCGAAGTAGAGAAAATAAGGGCAAAACCTATGGTATCTGATATGCAGTATTTGGAACTTCTTTGTTAGAATGAGAGTCTTACTTTTTCAGTCCCATGTTTCATATTTTCTCATATTTGTGAGTGGGGGACTTCATTTGCTGTGAAGGTACATGGTTTGTTTTTAATTCTACCAATTGTCTATGTGAAAAAGCATTGGTGATGACTTGACTATATGTTAATAGCTAGATGACAAATCTTGATCCCTGTTCATCATGTTTTCTGGTTTCTTGATGTGTATATGCTTCTTTGTTTTATGGGAAAAGGGTCAAAAGCTGTTTGAGTTATGGTGCAAAGTGTTAATTAATTGTTGGCTGTAGTATTGTAGGTTTATTTTCTTGTTAAGCATCATGTTTAGTTTTTGTTTTCTTTACTTGAGGACATGCAAAAGCCTTATGTTGAGGGTGTTGATGTGCTATGAGTTTACATCACTTTCGACACTTAAAACTGAAAAAATAGTATGGACTTAGGTATGTTTATATGGATATGAGTTAATTTTACTTTGTTTTCAGGGAAAATAAGTATTGGAGCGAAAATATGCAAAAAAGGCATAAAAGTGCAGAAAATCAGCCAAGTACAAGATATAGTACGAGTCGTACCTTGATTATAGGAGTCGTACTGAGAATCATGGTGAAAGTCAGAAAGCTGGAATAAGAGGAAGGCAAAGTACGAATCTTAGTATAAGTCGTACCATAACTAGAGTCGCGAATATCTTCAGAGAAATTTTCACAAGGAAGTCTCTTGGTATGGGTGGAACCTACGGATCATAGCAACCACTTATGACCCATACCACGAGCCGTGGTGAGCTTCAACTGATTCCTTAAGACTTGGCAGAACTTCAGATACAACAAGCAATACGAGTCGTAGGAGCAAGGTATGAGGTGTACCACAAAACTCATAGAAAACTTCAGAAGATGTCAAAGTTCTCAGGGCCAAGCCATAGATGCATTGTACGACTCATAGGTCATGGTGAGTCGTACTAGCTACCAACATTTAGAAAAATCTGCAGCAGTGAAGGATGTATGAGAGGCAAGTATGACCCGTACAATCTTGTTATGGGCCATAGGTTCAGTTGTGAGACAGGCCGACGCCAAATATGGAAAATTCCCTGTTAGCTTAGGAAAAAGTTTCTAATGTTTGTATAAATACCTTTTATGTTTTATTTTAGTATGAGAAGCTAGAAGGGAAGTAGTAGAGATGTGTGAAGAGTAATTTTTTAGAATTCTTATCAAGTTTTGGAGAGCAATTCTTAGGATCAACACTTGATTTTACCAATTGTTCTTTGGATTGTTCATTGATATTCAAAGAAGAATTTCTTTCAATTATTGTTGTAAGTATTTAATTATATGTTTGTCTATGAATGCTAATTATAATCTTACAATCATGAGAGGCTAAAACCTTCAAACTAGGGTTCTGAGAGCCATGGTGGATTAACGAAATAGGGTTACAAAAAAGTGATTCAAAACCAATGCTAAATGCTTGTATTGTATTCTTTTCATCTTTAAACGTTTCTTAACGGAGTACAATGTTAGGACTTTCCCGAATTCTTTACTTGCTTGAACCTAGAGAAGTAGAGATTAGTAAAAGACAATTACAACAAAGCCTTGGTATTTATGATCATTATATTAACTTGAGTTGTGGTCACAGTATAGTTAAATTTGGAACATATTGATAATGATTAAAAAGAAATTGCTCGTGAGACCTGACCCAGTGATTGAGCATAGTCATCTAATAGGGACGAACCAGTCATTTGGATGAACCCTAGTTATTAGTTCTACAAGTAAGCATTGGGATTTATCACGTGTGTATACCCGAAGTAGTTATGAATCAATGGGGAACACTTATGTCACGCGGAAAAACTGGGATAGGGCGCAACTGGCACTCGATTCATGATTGATCGAGAAGCCGGCTATATGACATCTGTAACTATAACACTTAGGCCATCTAGGCCACCTGTCATAATCA